>PVHX01008525.1:0-82860 GCA_004024805.1 Geosciurus inauris | reverse complement strand
TTTTTTTTTCAATGTTCAGTTTCCTTTAATGACCCCCATCTCCCTGAAGGGCAGGTGCAGGCAGCTAGGTGACGGCAAGAGATGTTCACTTGAAGATCTTGCCCTGATTGAAGGCTTTGCCCACATGCTGGAAGGCCCCCTCCCAGGAAAAGTACTCTCGAACCAGGGTCTGGGTCTCCTCGCTGCCAGGATCCAGTTTTTGCCATGTATATGACTCATAGTCCACCTGCCAATCTGGGCTCAGCGGAAAGGCAAGCTCCTGGCCTCTGAAGACCCAGACTCCAGAAATGGAGCTGCTATTGTTGGTTCCAAAGAGGATGACACTGGCAAAGGCATTCTTCCTCAGCTTGTCCTCGCTGAAACATTCCAGTAATGAGGTTGCAACTCATGAAGGTCTGGGTGAGCTCTTCAGGAAAGCGGTACTCAGCATACCACAAGGACCAGCCACCCTTATCAAAGTGCTCCCAAAAATATGGCAGGGCCACAGAGAGCGTGTCCTCATTGGAGTATTTGCGTTTAAATTCATCCAACACAAAGGTACTCTTAGGCAGGTGAGCAAAGGGGTCCTTAGCCTTGGGCTCAGCAGCCAGTGCCTGCTCACATTCATCCATCTCCTCCTCTGGAGCTGGGGCAGCTGCCTTTTTCTCCTCTTTCCGCTCGGCCTGGGGCTTCTGCTTCTCTTCCCGTGAACCCTTCTCTTTCCGTGGGGTGTCCTTTTTAGGCTGGCTCTCTGCAAACTTCTTGGCATCAAACTGAGCCATCTTCTCACACAGTTTCACCTCCCCCAAAACAGCCCGGAACTGGGGCTGGTTGATGCAGGTGAGGAACCAGCGGTTGGTATTGGGAAAGGCCTGGCGGAAAGAAGGTTCCAGTACCTGTTTGTAGAGCCACAACAGGGTGCAGACAACTGTGATGTCAGCCAGTGTCACTCGTTCGCCCACCAGAAAAGTCCTTGTCTTCAAATGAGCATCTAGCAGTCCCAGAATTCCCCTCACCTCCTCCTTTGCATTTTCTGTGGCCTGCTTATTGTGGTGCATGTTGCCCAAGGTAGGAAACACCCAGGTACTGGCTGGGGGCACTATGTCACTATCAGCAAAGCTCACCCACTGCACCACCTGGGCTGCTGCTTCTGGAGTACTTCCCCGCAGCTCCTCATTGCTCACATAGTAGGCGATGGCATTGCTCTCAAACACACAGAATCCATCGTCACCCTCAAATGCTGGAACCTTGCCAGCAGGAAATTTGCGGAGAAATTCAGGGGTGCGGTTGGTTTGGCCAAAGTGGAAATGGGGTGGTGCAGAGAGCACGCGGATCTGAGCCCCACTGTACTGTACAGCAATGAGGGCCTTGAAGGCCCTCCAGTTTTCAGGATATGTGTACAGGGTCCCAGCTGCCATGGTGATTCCGCAGAGAGAGGGGCCTATTTTGTGTTTTATGTAGAGACAGGGTCTTACTGAGTTGCTTAGTGCCTTGCCATTGCTGAGGCTGGCTTGGAACTCACGATCCTTCTGTCTCAGCCTCCCAAAGTGCTGGGATTACAGGTGTCCGCCACCGTGCACTTTCATAACAGAAACATATTTTAAAAATTTAGGTCCATGGTATTAAAACTGTATTTCTTTAATGCCCAGTATGTCCTGCCTCTAACCATCTAATAGAACATTGTTATCGAATTGGTCATTTGGAAAGAATTAGTAAGATGTTATTATTGGTAGGGCTTCTTAATTTATTTGTAAGTAATCCTGAACGTCATTGTATAGTTTTAAAGTATTTTCTTCAAGATACTTAGTAATTCCAAAGGGAAAGATAATTTTACACTTTTTTAATGCATCTTAACCAGTGAAATAGTTTAATATCACCTTATTACTATAAGATGTAATATTGTGTCCTGTGTATGCTATATAAGAAGGCACGAGAGAATGTCTGTATTCAGGCATCCCTCTCCATTTGAATTTCCACAACTGTAAAGTGAAGTTCCAGAAAGACCAGATGACTTGCCTGAGTTTTCACAGCTGGTTTGTGGCCAGAACCTAGAATCCTGATTATTGACTAGGTGCTATCTCTACAAATCATTCATAGTAGATAGTTTACATACATACCTATGTAATTAACTATACTCCAATAAAAAAGCAATAGCCATGAGCTTTCTTGAGTTGGTGACTGAAAGAGATGGCCTGGATGAAGAGAAATAGAAGGGGTGGCTGTGAGAAAGAGGATGACAGAAAGATGAGTAACAAGTTATTTAGAAATTCTTGTTACTTACCTAAAGGCCTTTTCTTGTCATTGAATTCTACTTTTTTCTTTGGTCAGCTACTTTAGAATTACTGTAGACTCCATTCTCTCCTTACTTAATAACACATGTTTCTTTTATTTTACTTTTTTTCCTAGAAACCTTATGAAAGCCTAGTGGCTTTCTTACTTGAGGATCCTTTCTACCTCCTAACATGAAGAGAGAGAAAGCATGTCTATATTAGAGAATACTTAGTAATCATTTACTCTCAAATTTTCATCAGAGTATGGTTTGATGACAAACTGAATAAAAATATCTTACTAAAATAATCTGTATAACTTTCTATTTATTAAAGTACTTTATAATTTTATTTCATTTAATCTACATCTATAAAGAGCTAAGACTCAAAAAAAATCACCCTACTATGTCATTTCAGAGCCAAATCTAAAACTATGTACCTTCAGTGTTCATTCCACTACAGTAGGTTGTAATTACTCATTAATTATATATACATATATGTATTTTTAAATTGTTATTAATAGAGAGAAGAAAAAACAAGATGAAAATTCTCAAAAGAATCCAGAGAAAGATGTATTTCCAAGTGCTCACATTCTTTTGAATGAAGAAAAAGTGGCAAAAGAAAAAAAAAGGAAACTCAAACAGTTATTAATCCAAACTTTCAAGGAAAATCACCAGGTAGGAATTATAGTGTTTCTTTATTCAGCTTTCTGTAGTATAAATGACAAAAAGTTCCATTAGAGATAAGATAAAGTAAATACTAAGCCCATGAAAGATTCATCCTAAATACCAAAATTACCTGTACCATTTGTTCTCTGTCGTCCAGCTGACCTGGGACGTGGAGCTATGCATTGGTCTCCCCTTTTGGAGCTATTCTTTTTATACTATAGAGAGCCTAGGTGAGATCCTAGGAAACTGGCAGATAAATTTAGGACTCTCTTCAGTCACCTTTTTAAAATATCATTTAACTACATAGGCAGCTCTCTGGCAATTTTTGAAAGTTTCACTTCTACCTTGATATTCTCAAGGATCATTGTAGCTAAGTTATTCAGAAGGTAAAAGAAAAAGTTACTTGCCTTTAGCTAGGTCAAATCTCAAAGTAATGATACATTTGTGTTTGTTTTTTCTTTCTACATTTTATTTTACCTTTTTTCTTTTGCTTTCTCTTTTTGTAAAAATAGCTGCCGATTTGACATTGACAATTGAGTACCCTTCTTGGGCTCTTTTCAATGCAGGACATCTGATAAAAGAGGAATTTGGGACTCTAATTACATTTCACATGAAATAAAATACTTGACAGATTTGCAAATGGAATGGTTGAATGAGAAAAAATAAATATATACACACATTTTTTTTCCTATGTTTTTCCTATGTCCTACAACACCTACCCCAGGGCCTTAGGTATTGCTGAAATGCAGTGAAAGTTAATAGACTCAACACATGAATGAGTAAGTTTAATAAAAAAAAAGAGAGAGAATGGTAGGAAGACTTTGAGGAATCTTGATAAATATAGGGATATACTATAAGGGCCCTAGGAATCAATAACAGGAATTTAAATATAATATGGGTAAGATATAAGGACAAAAATAAAGTAGCATAAGTGATTTTTAAAAAGGTAGACATATTTGATGACATTATTCTGGAATGATTGGTAGGAAGCCATATTGTACAGATATTAAAAAACAAAAATTTGATCAGTTTTGGTTTTAGAAATAGGGAAAAGTGGTGGGAAGAAATGTTAAAAGTTGGGGTTAATATTTTAAGAAAGATTCTCAAAAACTCTTAGATTCTGCATCTTTGTGAGACAGATGGAGTTAGTATGACCTACTATAAAAATAGGTAAGATTTCTAAGGACAGATAGGAAGAGAAATGAATATTCAGGGGCCCATGTTGAGAAGCCAGAAGGAGAAAGTGCCATGATGTTTCCCAACCAATGAGAGATGAATATGACATGTGTTCCCTAAAAAATTAATTTTAAAATTATATTGAAATAAGAAGTCATATATGTTTTAGATGGAACTGCTGTATATGAATGTTAGGCACATAGACAGTTTTGCAAAATTAGTGGTCCATCTCAGACAGATTACTTGGTTTTAAAAGAATGTGTCAATGTATTTAAAAGGGAAAAATGACAAATCATGAATAAATTATCTCCACTTTGCAACAGATTCTGCTTGATTTTTTCCTATACTTTATTATTTTTAAGATTTTATTTTGAGATAATTTTTGGCATACAGAAAAGTTGCAAAAATAGTACAGAGAGTTCTTGAATACCCTTCACCCTGCTTTTCTCAATGTTAAAATCTTACATAAGCATGGTGTAATTATCAAAACTGGGAAATTAACATTGCTATAATACCATTTTGATACCATTAATTAAACTATTGACCCAATGAGAATATCACCAGTTTTTCCACTGATGTCCTTTTACTGTTACAGGACTTAAACCATGAATCCATATTGCATTTAATTATTATCCCTTAGTTTCCTCTGTATGTCATGACAATTCCTGTCTTACCCTGTCTTTTTTTTCCCCCAGTACTGGTAATTGAACCCAAGGGTTTCTACCTCTGAGCTATATTGTCAGCCCTTTTTATTTTATTTTGAGACAGGGTCTCAGGCTGGCCTCAAACTGTGATCCTTCTGCCTCAGCCTCCTGAGACACTGGGATTACAGGTGTGTATCTCTGCACCTGACTCTTCCCTGTCATTTAAGACTGTGGCATTTTTTAAGAGAACTGGTCAGATATTTTGGTAGAACGTCTCTCAATTTGTGTTTTTTGATGTTGTCTCCTGCCTAGATGAGGTAATATGTTTTCATATAATTACTTGTGCCTTTCTCAGTATATCATGTCAAGGAGCACATAATTATTGATGTTACCTTGATCTCTTGGTTGAATGTGTCTGCTGAGTTTTTCCATTGTAAAGTTACTATTTTCTCTTTCATAATTAATAAATGTCTTATAGGAGATATTATAAAGTATGTAAATACCTTATTCCTCCTTAAAATGCTCATCCATTAATTTAAGCATCCAGTGGTGGATCCTGCCTACAATCATTATTAATGTATTTGTCAATGGTGACTTTGTATTTCCCTCATTTATTCTAGATTTCTTAATTAGAATTCTTTTAGAAGGAACTATGCCATCTCCCCCATTTATTTGTTTATGCATTTATTCATTTTATTTAGTACAGAATGATCCATATTTATTTTATCCTATAAGTTATAACCTAACATTGTTTTTAACTTTAATGTTCAAGTTGTTTCAATTTTGGCCACTGGAAAATCTTACAGCTGGCTTCTTTTCCCTTTTAGCGTGCTTCCATCCTTTTCTGGGGTGTCATTGTTTCTAAGCCCTCTTAGCAGATAGGGCTAGGAAAAGTATGTTTGTAGGTACACTAACCCATGTTTATATGCACGTTCTATTTACTTCTGTGTCTGTATATCTGTATACTTGTTAAAATCCAAGAGTTCCTTCTCAAATCTTTACAACACAGGGAGTTGTTTTATTCTTCTCCCATTTCTTATTTGTAACTTACTTTGGTTCTCTCTGACTATATATTAAGTAATTGTGAATTTATAATGATATTTTCTTCACTTTTATTGGTGTATAGTAGTTGTACATAATGATGGGACTTGTCATAATGATATTTTCAATGCTAATCGAACACCCAGTTTCAGTGTAGCATTTCCCTCTTGCTGATTTGTAACTTCTGTCTTTGACAGTGAGACACCCAGTTCTTATTATGCACATTCTATTTATTTGTTTAGTACTAGTTAGTTTACTATAAATCTAGTTTCAGAATTACTAACACATACCACTATGGAAGCAAATGTACTAACATATAATGTATAATATCTGTACAGTTATTTTTTGTTTTTAGCTTACAGTATCTAGTCACAATATTATTTTCCAAAGTTACTTAGGTTAGTTCTTTTCTTCCCCTTGCCCTTCAGTGTTATAATGCTATTCATTTGTAATATGAGTAGTGAACCTCTAATTTAGATTTCCTAATATATACGGGTATAGCTGAGACATGGTGAAAGTCTGCCTACCAGACGCTTCAGACTTTTACATTGACTTGGCTGGATAGTCCTAGTAAATGCCAGTAAAGTAGGCAGGCCCTCTGGGCTCACTAGGTTGGTCCCAGTCTGTATTCCTAGCCTGGTTCTAAAGGAGACTGAAGCTATGCTTGGGTAAGGAAACCTGGATACTCAGCAGTCTACATATGGATGCATAATGAGAACTGAGTGACTTACACTAAGCACCTAGATAACTGGACACTTCTGTTAGCACCTTCAAAATGTTTCACTGGTATAGACTCAACAAACATAGCTGGAGAGAGTATTTGGAGGATGACTTTAAAGAATGCATTTCTGGTAGTTGCTCTGGTTCAAGTTTCCTTTAATTCCTGTAATTCTTTGTGCTTTGACTCTAGATTTTATTTGTTCTCCCAAATGAAATCTTCATATCTCATTTGGGCCCTGTCATTTAATGGGAGAGTCTCAGAAACAGTGAATGCTCTCTTATGAAAATACAAGTTCAGGTGCAGCACTCTTCATGCATCTCATTTCATTGCCAGGTCTTTTTGTTGTATCAGAAACTTCTGTTTTTGTGTAGAAATGTTCCAATTCCAGCCTATCCTAGTTTCTCTTTGATCTTTTGGTGAAATCTCTTAGGGAGATTCAGCAACTCACGTGTCACTGTTAATTAGCAGAGACAACAGGGGATTAACTGTGAAATTCTTACAGTATTTGGAAAGAAGCCTTCTTAATTCTCATTTTATTCTGTAATGCAGTTTTGGTTTTTTAAAAAAATAAGATTATTAACTCTGTCAACTTTCTTGCTTCTGAAAGTTGGAGAGAATAATGAAAGATAGGGCGACACTGACCTGGATCTTATTTTTCTGGGTGGAGGGAGATTTTGATTTGCTGATTTGGTTAGATTTTTCTGTTAGAAAGTAAGATGATAATTATTCAAAGAAATCTTTGTTGACGGTTTACTATGGCACAGCACCTTCCAAAAGCCCACCCCACATTAAATCAATGAAGCATAGAGATGAATGGAAAAGAAACTTGCATTTTTTCCTGACAGGATGATGAAAACTCTAGTTAAGTAACTCATTTGTATAGCATGATTCTTTTTCAGAGATCTCGGTTTTATCAGAACTTCCTACACACCACTGAAGCAAAACCATTTCTGAACTGACACGTAGCAGCCATCCTCTTAACAGTATCTGTATTTGAGGAGGGAAGTGAAGGGAAAACCTCTTTGCAAATAAAACTGAAGAAACAAAGAAATGCCAACAAACTGAAAAAGATGGGGATTCATGAAACTTTCCCCTCCAGGTTCATTGCCAAGGGCAATGTGTGGCATACATTTTGGGAGGCATTTGAGGCATTATTATATATTACTTTATATAGCTAACTCTAGAAATTTTCCAATTACAGTTTTATCTGTTTGGGCAAGAAGGTTGCTTGTTTATTTTGCTGTTGTTCTGCCTTTCCTCATTCCGTGAGTAACCCAGATCTCCCAGACATTCCTATTCTTAAACATGTGGGTTATTATTTTTTTTTTATCTTTTGAAAAAAGTACTGATTAAAATTTGCTTTTAGAATTTGAAAAAAGGGGCCTTTGGCATAAATGAAGTCTGTTCTCTAAAGTTTTATGGAGTAGAATATCTTTTTCCCTAAACACTAGACACTTGAGGTGAATATTCATAAGGATCTTGAGTGGGTGAGGAACAAATGACATCACATCATTGTCTTACTGTCACACTAGCCTGGGAGGGAACCAAGCATTTGTCTGATATATTTTGAGGTGAGTTGTGTTCTTGGAATAGTTTGTGTGTGACCATGGTGGAGAAGAGTGGACAGGGACAAGGGATGGGTGGGGAAGAAATTCTTGTAGGGAAAGAGAAGGCAATGAGGAGCTGCAGGCTCCTATAGGCCTTCTCTGAAGACAACGGTATCATGAGAACTGGTCCAGGCTGTGTGGGGAGAGGAGCCCTATCCTAATTATACTCAGGTTGTGTGTTGTTTTAAGGTCAATTCTTTAAAAAAGGGTAGAGACATCTATTGGTTAAGCATTTACTATATGGTGAGACTAAGGAATTGCTGCCTGTAACTGTACTACTTCTAGAGTGAAACAGAGTAAGTATTAGATAAATACAGCAATATTGTTGATTGAAACTTCTTAGCAGAATTAAGAATAATTTACAAAACGTCCTTATGTTAGTGGTACATATTGACACATTTATGGGTAAAATGATATAATGTCTGATGTCTGGGATTTATTTTTAAATACTCAAGGGAAAAAAAAGGTGGTGGGAGACAGACGGAATATGATTGGCAAAATGTTGATAATTTTTGAAGCAGAGTGAAGATTTATTCTTTTGTTCTACTTTTGGATATGTTTGTTAAATTTATGTAATAAGGGCTTTTTTTTACAAAAAGTTTAAAAGATGGAGAAAAATTTAAATACAGAAGTTTCACACAGCAGTGATTGCTAAAGTTTGAGTTTCTAGGCTTTTCCATGAAACCCAACAGCAAGTCCAGGGTCTTAACACTGTGTTTTGGAAACTGAAATTATTTCCTCTAATGTAATTAGTTATAGGAATGCATATGGTTGTGGGTGGATTGATACCACAATTTCTTCTCTATTCTTTGGGGCAAAATTATGAAAATCAGGAATAGGATGGATCACAGGGTACTTCTTTTCTTGCCAAATTCAGGGCTGGTCCTTCCCACTGGAAATTTATTTTGCCATGGTAAAGATCCTCCTCTATCCAAACCCCAGGCTATTTGTAACATCTGTGTGGTCTCTTGCCTGGTTAAAGTGGTCCTCAAAAGGAAGAAAAGAAGCTGGGGAGTGCTTTCTTTTTAGCAATAGAATGTCTGTCTTTCGGGAATAGGAACAACAGGAGTTACTTGGAGGAGAGGTGTGGGGTGGCTTCCTTCCTGACAGTCGAGCCTTGGCCAGCTCCCCTAGACCACTAGTTGCACCACAGTCAGTTCCATTCAGTGAAAATAAATTGTAAACTTGTTGACATTTTTGTCCTCTTTACAATTCATTGTTTATTTTTCCATGACGGAGAATTTTGATGCAATTATCACTGAGCTTTCTGACAAAAGGGAAATAGCTGAGGAATTTTGATGAGTTATCCACTTCATTAATCAGAACAAGCATCTCTAGTGACAAGGTTAGAATTACAATGAAGATTAGATAGCAAATTGCTGTTCCACCTAATGTCAATCATTCGCAGTGACAGCAGTGTGATTACACTTCAGGGAAGAGCTTTTCTTGCCAACAGAATGAGGGCAACTCCAGTGCAGGTAATAAATTTAGCAGGGCGAGCTGTCATTCCTTCTCTTGAGTGGAATCCTTAACAACCAAATGATGTCTTATGGAAGATTTTGAGGAGAGGAAAGCATTTCACTTAAAGCTTTCTAAATTTCACATTGTAGTATTTTATTTTACAAATTATTATAGATATGTACTTAGGAACAGCTCATCCCCACAGTGATTTTTGGTACTTCTTTTACCTATCTCAAGTCTTAGTTAGCAGAGCTTCTGATAAAGAGATGGTAGAAGTTAGGAAAAGAATATGTAGCTACATTTGAAAATGTATCAAAACGTTTTTGAAAAATCTCCTACAGAAAGAAAGTAGGAAAGAAATGGAAGGAAATCAGACTAGTTACTGAGCTGGCTAAAATTTTAAGGTCTCCTGGTTTAAACGGAATATATTCCTCTTTCAACTTGGTTATGGTGTTAAATAATAGTTCTGTTTCAAAAAGCAAAGACATGAGGCAATATTGTAGTACTAGAATGTAGAACTGTAAAAGAGAGGCAGACCTGAAAGCAGCAGTTAGGTGGGAGAGGGAGGAATATAGATCATGGCAGTAGAAGTATGCCATTTCTCGTCTCTTTGAAACAACAACGGGAGAGAGTGGATTCCTTTCCCAGCTACATTGAATAATGTTTGCTGTGAATCAAGAATAACTAAGCAGCTATCTTTGATTCGTACTTTATTTCTTTTTATTTAAATTTTAATAAGATTGCTTTTTTGAGCAGGTAGGAAAAAACCAATAGCAAGTCAATTTCCAGAAAACAGTTGCTCTGTGAGTCTGTCACTTTGCTGCTTTTAACTTCTGTGTCATGAAACTGAATAATAGACCTTTAAAACTAATTTTGCTCTCAAAGTCTCAACCTAGGTATTTTTAAAGAAATATGTTGACTAAAGAATTTATAAACTCCAATTTTTTCCCTCCTAAGTTCAGATAAGCTTCTAACCAGTGCTCTTCTACCATGTTAAGTTATACAGAGAGCTTTCTGTCATTACAAAAGCAGCAAAGAATTTGCCCTTCATTTTTAGGACCAGCTAATTACCAAATAGATCAATCAGGATAACAGAATGTTTTAGTTTTAGTCTCAGGTATACCACTTTCTAGCCCTCTCTCCTCTAGCTAACTCAGGTAACTAACTCTTTGTGAATTTAGTCATGAACCCTTTCTCGACTTGAAGTTTAACTTGCTGAGGTAAATCATAAGAATATTTTCAATTTCTATTTTGTCATGATCTAAGAATTAATAAAATGACACATGTATAAAAGACAAAGGGATGGGATATTGCTTAATGGTAGATCACTTGCCTAGCATGTACAAGGCCCTGGGTTTGAAAACTACAAAAGCAATAATAACAACAACATGGAAATAGCTTAAGCTTTACAGAGAAGAGGACTATAGACCAAAGACACTACTAATAGCGTTATTGTCCAGGTGGATTGTGTTTGTACTACTTCATCATTAGGAATAATCCATGAGTTAAAATTAGAGGTAGCTATACATGGAATATTTTACCTAGTCTTTCAATAGGAATCTCTTAATCTGGTAAATAGATATAGGTTATTTTCTTTTGATAGTGTCACATGTGAACAACATTTTTATGCTGTATTTTGTGAGATAAGAAATAATGGAAAAAAGCATATACCTTCAACCTGGCAGCTCCTTGTTATGATTCTTCTTGTTATGATTAAAGGCATATCCCATATCAGCAGATCTACTTTTCTCCCTCCTTCTTTTCCTTTCCTTTCCCTCCCTCCTTCCCTTCCTTCTTTCCTTCCTTCCTTCCAAAGATCTAAGGAGAAGGTCTGGAAAACGTGTCCTCTTTTGACATGATGACAAGGGAACAATTGTTCTTTTAAGCTTGCCATGGTTCCCCCCAATGAGAAAGTATGATAAAGAATATCACAGGGCTGGGGCTGGGGCTCAGTGGTAGAGCGCTTGCCTCGCATGTGCGAGGCACTGGGCTCGAACCTTAGCACCACGTCACAATGAAACAAAGGCATGCTGTTCATGTACAACTACAAAAAAAATTATAAAAAAAGAATATTATGTATTTTTACAAAGAGGGAAGCAGTAATAGGCTGGCCTTGCCGAAGTCCTTGGAGCTGGTATCAGGCATCACTCATATTTCCCATAAAGTCAGTTCCCATGAGATCACCTCCTATTTTAGTCTTACCGCACTCAAATTTGCCATTCCAGTTTAGTGACCTATTCTCTTCTCTCAGGAGGTTCACAATTTAGTAGAAATCAGTGAACTGGTGATTATGACACAGTGTGACAGAGTGTTTTGACTGAAGAAAGCATAGATGGCCTGGGGAACACAGTAGGTGGGCAGTTACATTTGGAAAGAGGGTTGGTAATACAAGAGCTTTCTGAGAGAGATGATTCCTAAAGTGGCAGAAAAAGGACTGAAAAGAAAGATGGAAAAATTAGCATGAACGTAGATAGTGAAATAGTATGATTGGTATTAAGGCCAAGAGCTGAAAGGAAGGAACATAAATTTTGTTGTAAAGATAGAATAGATAGATAAGAACTAGGTTGCAGTGATGTTTTTAGACTAGGATCATGAGTAAGGTACTACACTGAGGACATCCTTTGGGTTGGTAGACCTTGTCTAAGTTGCTGTCAGATACGTATACAGTCTCTCTTAGACCTCTTCACTGAAGTCTAACATGGTCATAAGTAGCCCAGCTAAAATTGTTGCTTTTAGCTATCTTGTCCTCAGGGACATTAGTGGTGCCAGTAACAGGAATGAATTAAATGGTTGACATTTTAAGCTCCAAGAGAGCCTGGCAGTGCAAATCACGTTGGAAGCAAATCTTTCAAAGTTCTTGTCCTAGCTATGACTTGTGTCTCCAGCTTCCCATAGGACTGGTGCCTCACAGTGGAAATTTGGAATTTTGGTTTAAGCTGTGAGGCTAAGAACACCTCAGTTGCATGACTTGGATATTTCTCATCACTATAAATGCAAAGGAATTTTTCCTTGTTCTCTTCCATCAAGATTACAGTTTCTAGATTTGTTAGAAAAAGTGTGAGGGTAAAATCTGAGGAAAGGGCTCTCAATGCTAAATTTTAGAAACACTAGCACTCATTAGTGGTGATTTCCCAATATTTCCACTGCAGTGTCAAAAACGGTATTTCTCTGCCTGGCACAAGCTGATTCTTGATCATAGGATTAAGCTGGGGAAAGCTGGGACTTTGTCTAACTGGAAGCTTCAGCTGAAAGTCCTGAGAGCCTGGAGAGACTACACAAGATCCCAGAAGTCAAACAGGGAGACTCAAGCCTTGGAAAATGATCTGCGGGAAGAAAACAGGTACCATTACTTATACCATGAAAATCCTTCTAGTGTGTTTATCTAGGGCATCTTTTCCTCCTGAAGAATCCAGAAATAAATTCTAAAAATGTTGCTCACTGGCATCATCTTAACTACTTATAAAATTTGGTAATAAGTTTTTCTGTGTTACATTTCAACTAGATACATTTAAATGAAAATTTACAAGCAAACAGAATTGATTAAAGTATACTAATGTACCTAATTTACTTTCTTTAAAGAAAGCAAGTATTAGATTCTTCCCTAACGCTAATGCAGCCACATTGTAGCTTGGACCATCTTATGCTTCAAAAGAGGGAGTTTTATTTATATGCCAATAATTCTCATTGATAGAAATCACTGTCTGCACATAGAATGTTAATTAAGGACGCAGGGAACATCCATCTGGGAGAGCCAACCTGCCAAGAGTGATTCCGCCCACTCTACTGTCTTCTGTTCCACACCTTATTTAGAGGTTTTCAATGCTTTTATATTGGTTTCCTCTTATGCTTATAACAAGCACAAGAAACAAAATTTATCTTTAAATGAAGCTTTCTTTATTCCATCATAAATTAAATACATTTTCTTCTTATTTCCAAGTTCATCTTTGCATTCTGTTTTTTGTTTGTTTGTTTGTTTAAAGGTGCTGAGTATTGAACCCAGGTCCAAACACATGCCACATGCTCTACCACTGAGCTATACCTCACCGCGCCCCCTCCCTGTTTCATCAACTTTATATTCTAGAATCAATATCATAGATACAGAAGGAACCATCTGTTTATTTGGGGGATTCATGTTCTTATGTGTAACCATTTTCTCCCGGCAACTCTGACTTTCATTCAGAATGAAATATGGAAGTATTGTTACATAGAAGGGCATGGTGCCCCCTGGAGCTGTGCAACCTCATGACAGCATCAGGCCCCCGGGAAAGTACATAGGAGACTGGCACATACCCCTACATAGTTGTATGGGAGAAACAAGATCTAGAGACAGGTTAGGTGTTCAGCACTATTGCAAACAGAGGAATACATCCCCTTTTGCTGCTAAGAATGTGGCACAGGGAAGTGTTGCTGAGGCCAAGGAGGCTCCTTAAGAGTGCCAGGAACAACTTTGTCAGGAAGATGGGATTTGATCTGGGTTCTGTGTGATAAACACAATGTTTCTAGGTGGGTTTGGGAAACTGGGTGGTGGCATGAAGCGTAGCCATCTGGATTGGATAGAAATTTAAGCATGTAGCTGTCAAGTCCATCAGTTTCTGAATGTCTTAAATGCCAGAGCAAGGTAGGTCTTCTTTAGTAATAAAGGTGAATTCTTGAAGATTTTTTTTTAAGTGGAAGGGTGGCTTAGTCAATATCCCTTTTCTGCAGTTTGCTGGGTAAAATCACCAGCACAGGGATGGTGGTGATGGGGTCAGTGTAGAAATCCCTCCTGTAATTTGTTTCCAGAATCTCAGGGCCTAGTGATTGATATAAGGAATTGGGATAGTTGCTTACTGAAAAACGAATGATGTCAAGATTTGTTGGGCAAAGTAGGCAAACGGGAAATGTTATAATGTGGAAGCAATGTGAGGGCATAAAGTGAATAGAAACTGAGATGGCAAAGTTAAAAGCAGACTGTGAGATTTACATGCTAGAAGAAACTTGTAGAAGAAAAATCTGGATAATTTAGGATTCCATTCCAATTAAACTGTTTAAATATAAAAGCACTAAATGGAGATTTCATAATAGCATGACGAGCCAATTTTTTTAAAAAAAGATCTCAGAACTTTGCGTCTCATATCTGTGAATTATTTTCAGGTGTCTATTTTTAAATGTTCAGAATGAGTACCAATTTTTTTATAACTGCCAGAGTTAGAAAATATTTAACTTATAATAATTTTTTACTACAAAGCTTTAGAACAAAAAATATCCTAGATCAGGAAGGCATCTCAGGAGTGGTCTGATCTAGCCTCTCATTTTACAGAAGATAAAAGGAAGGCTCAGAGAGAATAAGTGACTCTGCCAATCCCAAAGCCAAGAGTAGCTAGTCTACGACTAGAGCACTATCTTTGATTCTGAGTCAGATGCTTTTTCCTACACCACACTGTTAAAAAAGTTGTGTCTAGGTTGTGATTCCTTGAGACAGCTATCTTTTTCAACTGTTCTGCAATTTAGATTATAAGAGATAAAAACTAAGATTGGTAAATTATTAAATGATAGGTCATCCTAGAAACATATGAGAAACTTCTACTCAGACTTTCCTTCGTGCTACCTTCCTCCAAATCCCTGGCTCTCTGCATGTTGGTAGGGTTTTCAAGCATTCTTTCTCAATAGTGAGCTCAAGGGAGAGGAGAGAGCATTTATTATAATGAGTTCATCATTACAGAAACTTAATTCTTACCACACTGACAAAACACACTGACTTGGGGGCCCATCCCCTGGATGTCTTTGAAGTCATTTGTTTATCTATTATTCAGATCTTAGCTGAATCTTCATCCTCCATCTCCTGCACCCACATTGGTTTTGTCCCCTGAGGTTTGTCTCACTGGCCTTGTCCCTTATGCAGAGCTTAGCCTTGCAGGCTTTTTCTCTGTTCTTCACACTTTCTCTCTGAAACAACAAAAAAACTCCCTCTCTTCTCATTTGTAATTTAGCAGCCATCTTTTCTTATTGAGCCTGTGCTCAGAGTCTCACCTCCACTCCAAGGGTTCATCCATTTTTCTCTTCTAAAAATGTATCTTGCTTTCCCTAATGGGAACTATGGACACACTATTTTTTATCTTATCTCTTTTCTTTTAAAAGTAGATATTGTAACTAATGGTATCATAAAATTTCAATAAAAAATCATAATACAATTGCAACATTAACGAATATTTTCAAACTCCAAGGATTAAATTATCTAGGCAATGAAACAAAATTCTAGTATTTAGAAACCTTTGCCATGCTAATATTGAAATTTGAACTGTACTTTCAGTTTCCTTAGCATACTTTGCAAATTGGTTCTGGATCTTCTATTCCTCCTCTTTCCCTTCCTCTCTGAATTTACAGCCAGCTCTAGACAAAACTAGGAGGAAGCAGGATTTGTTTTCAATATTCTCTGCCAACATTTCTTGAGCCTTGCTTCCCACATTTCTCAATTCTTTCTTTGGAAGTATCTCTGCTCTTGCCGGTATTAACCTCCACACCCTCTTCAGTCTTGCTCTCTTTTGCACAGGTGTCTTGAGCCTTGCCTGGAGCGTGCTTTTTGTCTCTTTCCCCCTTAAGCCCCTCACTCATTGTTTCTGTAATCTTCTGTTGTCAGACATTCTTCATTGCCAGCACTCCTAATTTCAGCCTTCTTTGGGGCAATCATTTATGGAGTACCAGTGTTCATCATGTTCAATTGTCCTTTCCTCTCTGCTCACCTGTGTACCCAGGTGAGAGGCCAGAAGCCTCGTGGCATCTGCAGCTGATAAACCTCCTGATATATCTATCAGAAAGGCAAGAGGACCAGACTTGTATTGCCTGACTTACTTTAAAAATTCTTTAAAACAGAATTGCCTTATCTTCCACTTTTCCCCTGGGGGCTGCCTAGTGCATTATTGAATGCATTAGCTTGTTCATTCCTATTCCTGCTGAACCTGCTCATCCCAAATGCAGCTGTTCTTGTCACTGCTGTTTTTATGTTCTACACTAGATTTCAGCACTCAATCACATCACAAGTATATGGTTTTTTATTATTTTTCATTCCTTTTTTAAAAATTCAAGACAGTTTTTAGACATCTGATACTCTCTCCCTAGACTGCATTATTACCTTACATGTGAATTTTGTTCTATATTTTCAGATTCTTTTTTTATTGAATTGGATTCTGAAAATAAAGTTCTTTTAGGTTAGGCAATGTAGGGCTTATTAACACCATTTCTGAGAATGAATCTACAGCTTAGAAACTTTCAGATGCTTTCTGTGTCCCAGATCTGGTTAATGTTTTTCTGACTTCTGGGTTCTAAATTATGCACTTCTCACTAAGTATTATTTGAGGTGTGGATCCTAGGTAGCACAGTTCACACATTCCTTTTTAAACCTTTTGTATTTTATGTTCTTAGGTTTGCAGAGACAGCCTTTCTCTGCATACAGTTATATAATTGTGATGATCAATTTATATACTCTTGCTAGAAATTTTCTGATTTTAGCTTGCAAGCATATTGGGACAGGATGTTTTCCATAAAAGAACTCTGTCCTTCATTTTATAATTATCTGGGAACTATGTCTGAAGCCATTTCTTTAGGTGAAGTTATACAAGTAAATTGTATATGACTAAGGTTTTAGGAAATATGGGCATTTTTTTTGTTTTGTTTTGTTTTACTTTTAGAAATATTAATGGTTTTAGTGTCATCTTCTGAAAAGTATAGAAACTGGCTTATGTGGAACATCATTACTCTACTGAAATGAACTGCAAGGCAGCAGGAGTGGAATCAGCCTTGTCTCTGGATTCCTAGCTTCTTTGCTTGTGTCCATCCATCTGAACCCACAAATATAGGCATCTTAACTACATTTTCAAATCCTTATAGAGTGGGATTATAGAGTGGGATCTAAGCACTACAGTGAATGTGCATTTTTTAACTCTTTTTAAAAATTTTTTATTTTTATTTTTTACAGTTTTAGTCTCATTGTAGTTACAGAAATATTCTTCTCTTTGCCAATTAATAGTGTCCAAATAATCTCTTCTCTGACAATTAAAACCCCAGTGCTGATTTTGGCTGTTTATGCTGTAAAAACAAGAAATTAGCACATCAGGTAAATTTCACATGCCTCTTTCTTGAGCAGATTGATGTAAATTGAATTTCACATTAATCAGAGCAACATGCTTCTATCCTGTGGAAACTGGCAATTTTTACTCACTTGAAGAAAGTATTATAGGGTTTTTTGTTTGTTTCCCTATTTATACATTTTTAGAGCTCTTACTTGCATTATTATCTAATTTATTGTTTTTATTTCTTCTAAAATTTTTAATTCAAGGTTATTGTCTCAGATATTTAATCTCCATTAAACTAAAATATTATATACAAATGTTTATTATAACCTACAGTGCACTTTTATTATAAAAACCACTAATCACAAGATATTTTTTGAGTACCTATCATCAATGCATTAGGAAGATCAATTAGATATAATGAAATATGCTGTTAGCAGATGTCTTAGCTGGTTTTCTGCTGCTGTAACAGAATACCACAGACTGAATGAATGATTTATAAAACAATAGAAGTTTATTGGGCTCATGGTTCTGGGGGCTGGAAAATCCAGGAACATGGTACTGGCATCTTGCCAGGGTTTTTGTGCTTTGTCCTAATATGGTGGAAGGACAAACAAGCATGCACATTACAAAGACAGGAAATCAGGCCAAACTCATCCTTTTCATCAGGAGCCCACCCTCTAGAGAACTAACTTCTCTAACTTCTTCATACTGGTTGTAGTAGTGATTCAATTTCAGCATGAGTTTTAGAGGGTACATTCAAACCCTAAGCAGCAAAGTTGCTTATTTCTTAAATAAAGACAAGATTAGAACAGAAATACAGTGTATCTCTGGTATAAGGGAAAATACTATTTGATGAAACTTTTTTGTTTCAGTTATATATATTTTTGTTTCATATATACACAAACTTGTATGTTGAAGTATAGCATAACTTTTTTTTTTTTTACTGTAGGTAGCATTCAAAAGAGGTTTAAAAGTCATGTAAGCATTTAAAACTTTAGAAATGTTCTCCTGATTCATTGATTTTAGAACTTTATGATGTTCTTGATATGACCCCAAAAAGTCCATGAGGAGAATTAAGCATTATATATATATTAACAGAAATGTATATGCATACAGTGTTATAGAGAACTTAGACTAGTCACCTTTACAAGATAAAATCAAGTATGCATCTAAACAATATTAGATTTTAAACCCCCAGATTGATCCCTAATGCTACATAATAGGTTCCAAGCTCCCAGCTCACTTCTTCAGTGATAGCCATCCACCTGTAGGTAGATCTCAGAGACTTCTGCTTTAATTCTTGACTGGCTGCCACCAAAGTGTCTCCTGGTAAAGATTCCACACACTTCTCCTAACATTTATAAAGTTTCTGGGAATAAAAGAAGCTTTTCCTCAGGAAGAGCTGGATGATGAGTTTCATGAAAGCAAGTGTCTGGCCTTTACCTTCCATGGATGTCCAGTATTAGCAAGCATCCTCACAATGCTGTCATTCATTCAGTTCAAGGCTTTTAAATGAATCCTTCCATTCTCCTACCAAGTCTTTCGTTTAAAATATCCACTCTCATAGTTTTATCTTTACTTTTATAAGTTTTATACTTAGTGACAATTCATTTGTTAAGTGATAAAGTTTTGTTCCTTTTCCTTTCTCCCAAACCTGCCTTCCTTCGATTTCCAGTTGAATCTTCCTCCCTCATGCATTCCTCTTTTTAAAATAGTTATTTACATACCTATTCTTCTTGCTCCCTTCCCTATTTTGTGGTCAGAAACTATTTTATGGTTATCAAAAAATTTAATATTCCTTTGTGACATGATAGAACAGAACATTCATCTTTTTTCTTGAAGGTACTATGTTGAGATGCTGATGCCTTCCATATGGAGACCCTTATTTGATATTCATGTATTACATTTCTAAGTGAGCTTGTGACTTATAAGAGGGGAATTTAAACATTTTTATTTTTCCAATTATTATAATTGGTACATATAATAAAGTATATATGTACTTTATTATATATTACATATAATAAAGTATATATGTACCAATTATAATAATTTGGTAGAAAAAAATCACACAGAAAAAAGAAAGTAATCTATAATTCCATTATCTGGAGGTAACTAATAACATGGAAGTCTAGAAAGTCTAGTCTTTCTATTCAAGCATATGCAAATTTGTCTTCATTAATATTTTATTTAGCTTTTAAATTTCCTAACTTGGGAATATTAAAACCATTCCATATAGCTTAATCTAAAAGGATAAGCTGGAGCATTTCTGGGACTCCCTTGGACTTGTGTTTCATTTATATTATCAACTAACAAAGTACAAACGTCTTCTTTATTTTAATGAAAGTGCTTTGTTGCTTAGAAAACAACAACTGGCCACTGAGTATAACCGGAAACAAGTTCTTCAACACTGCTTTGCAGAATGGCATCATTGGTGTGGTGCAGAAGTCCTAAAGAGAGAGCTGGCTCGAGCAAAGGAAGAAACTAGGAAGAAAATGGATGAGCTGCTAAAGGCAGCATCACTAGGGAAACTGAGTACAAGTGGGCCATCAGGCATCAGTATACCTGAGGAGGCAACTGCCATCGTGGACTCACCAGTAAGAAACATAGAGGTACATTGTTTTTTCTTTGATTGGTTTTCCTGCTCATCAAACACTTGCATTTGAGCTCTGCACATTCACAGCCTGGGGTATGTCAGCCCTAGTCAGATTGCCTCGTCTAGGCTATCCAATGGTTAGGGCAGACGGTGCACAAAGGTTACCTTCCAGGCAGTGTTTATTTTCTTGAACTGAATCTTCTTTCTATAAACACATAACAACTTTGGAGTAGTTGAAAGTTGGTAAGGACATATTATAGAGAGGGAATTTATAACAACTAAGTGAAAGACTGCTTTAGGAAGAAAGAGATCAAGCACTATTTACCACTCCTGAATTCCTCTGATTTTCTTATTTAATCTTCACATCTTTCCTTTCTAAATGAGCTTGTGACTTATAAGCAAGGAATTTAAACATTTTTATTTTTCCAATTATTAAAATTAGCACATATAATAAAGTACATATGTATCAATTATAGTAATTTGGTAGAAGAAAATCACAGAGAAAAAAGAAAGTACTCTATAATTTCATCATCTGGAGGTAACTAATAACATAGAAGTATAGCCATCTAGTCTTTCTATTCAAGCATATGTAAATTTGTCTTCGTTAATATTTTATTTAGCTTTTAAATATCCTTCCATCAGCTCATTTAGGAAATCTCTGCCATAATTCAGGAAAAGGAAGGCTATGGGGTTTTTTAAATACTAATGTAATTATTTTTTCTAAAAGATTATTTTTGCATTTTTAAAATATAACACAAGAACTTATTATGCTATTATATTAGCAATAAGTAGTTCTAACTGAAAATATGCTTCAAAATGAGACCTACTAAATCAGAACTTCTGGGTGTGGGGCACCTGTGTTTTTTTAAAGTTCTACAGGTGAATTTGATATGTACCCCTGGTTAAGACTACTGGCACAGACTACTATTCTGTGCCATTGTTTTATAATAACTAATGACATTCTGTAATGGACCATAAGCCAGAATCTGTTTAACTCATCTGTTGCTGGAATTTAAGTTGTTTCCTGTTTGCTACTATTTTAAATTATGCTTCAGTGAACATCCTGGTAGCTAAATCTTTGCATGTACCCATGATGCTTTACTTAGTATAAATAATTTAAATTAGAAGGCATGTTCTCTTTTCATCTTATTATTGTTTTATCATTTGCATTTCTTTGATGGCCAGTGAGGTTAAATCATTTTTATATTGGGTATATAGATATATATGAATATATAAAGACATAGGTACAAAATAACTTGTCTATTCCCTTTGCCAATTTTTTTATTTAAGCAACTTTTTTATTATAGAAGCTCTTTATATTTTTTTTTTTTTTTTTTTTTTTTTTTTTTTTTTTTTTTTTTTTTTTGTACCGTGGATTGAACTCAGGGGCACTCTACCACTGAGCCACATCCCCAGCCCTATTTTGTATTTTATGTAGAGACAGGGTCTCACTGAGTTGCTTAGCGCCTCGCCATTGCTGAGGCTGGCTTTGAACTCGCGATTCTCCTGTCTCAGCCTCCCTGAGTGCTGGGATTACAGGCTTGAGCCACCGCGCGAAGCTCTTTATATTTTTAAGACTATTGATGATTTCTTATTACATATGTTACATTTTTTTTCCATTTCCCCATGTGTCTTTTGGTTTAGTTATGGTGTTTGGTAGTATGCTCAGTTGTTAATTTTTTATAAAGTCACTCGTCAGTTTTTTCTTTCCTTATTGCAGTTATCTGGTTTAGAGAGCCTTTTGGAGAAGGTCCTCTACCCCTTCACCTCCTCCCTCCTCATAATGCTGTTAAGTACTTAACTCACAGACATGTGAAATTAAATTGGGCACTGGAGGGCCTAGCCTTTTTTTTGACCCTGATTACTGCTAGCAAGTAGGCTGCTTTTAATTTAAGCTTTGTTAGCCTCTCAGTGAAGAGGGATCCTGAGGATGCTTATTGGGACTTACGTAACATTTTTGTCCCTTCCTCTAGGCAATATATCTACCTTTATGTCATTTAGATAACATTATCTCCATTGAGATTCAAGAGAGACTTGTATCTAATTGAAAAACAGTCAGCAGAATTTTTTTTTTTAGCTGTAGATAGACACTAAATATTTATTTTTTTAATTTAAAAAATATTTATTTTTTTCCAGTGCCTCACACATACTACTAGGCAAGCTCTCTACCACTGAGCCACAACTCCATTCCCAGAAAATATTTTTTACCTGTGCAGAACAGAAAACATGCACATCTTTTCTCTCTCTCTTTCTCTCTCTCTCTCACTCACTGAAAATTGCTTCTAAACCTCTGAAATCAATAACAAGATTTTATCAAGAAAGGATGATGTTATAAAAATAGAACAAATGATGGGCTGGGGCTGTAGCTCAGTGGTAGAGCGCTTGTATAACATGCACGAGGCATTGGGTTCGATCCTTAGCACCATATATAAATAAGAAATGAATAAGCCGGGCGCGGTGGCTCACACTTGTAATCCCAGCACTTAGGGAGGCTGAGACAGGAGAATCGCGAGTTCAAAGCCAGCCTCAGCAACAGCGAGGCAATCAGCAACAGCGAGGCACTAAGCAACTCAGTGAGACCCTGTCTCTACATAAAACACAAAATAGGGCTGGGGATGTGGCTCAGTGGTCGAGTGCCCCTGAGTTCAATCCCCAGTACCAAAAAAAAAAAAAAAAAAAAGAAATGAATAAAATAAAGATCCATCAACAACTAAAAAATATATTTAAAAAATAGAACAAATGAAAATAGAAAACTATAATAGATTCTGTCAGTTACAAAATTAAGTCTTTTCCAGAGTCTAGAGCAAAACAAACAAATGAAAACATAAACTGTTAGTTAGATGTTCATTAATTATGCAGTCATAGGAATTCATATACCAAGAACATATATCTTACACCTCAAAATTTTTCAAAACTGTTAGTTAATAAGTGATTTTTCTATAATTAGGCCAGGCTGTTCATTCCTTTTCTATTAAGTACAATGTGTACCATTAAGCTTTTCTTCCATTCTCTCATTTTTTAACCAAAAAAGTTACCATGATCCAAAAGAAATCTCATTGCTGTACTCAAGGCTTTTACATAGTCTTGCTGGGTTAATAACATGTAATTACCACAAAGTTTAAAAGAGCTTAAAACATATACCCTGCTTGATACTAAATTACATAAGCAGGTATTCTCATGAGTAAATGTCCACTGACATTTCTGAAATAAAAGGATATTTTTAAATGTCTTTTAGTATGTTAGAGTTTCCATACATAACATTTTTCACCTCAGTTAAGTCTATGGAACACATTTCCATCATCATGAAAAATATTTTTGAGTACTTGAGGATGGCACTCTGTTAGACTTAAAAGCTTCTGATATTAGATAGCTCATAGCATTTTTCTCTTTATGCTACCAAAGATGGCAGAATCAATAGCAGATCAGACCGTAGATCATGGACTCAAACCATTCAAAAGAGACATTTTAACTTGACATTATTTTGGCCAGGATAAGTTTTGCTGATTATGAATGCTTGTTTCCTTCCCTTCTGTATAGAACTGGTAATTACATGTGATAGCTCAGTCTATTAAATGAAATTTACATGATAAAGCTTTGAAACTGATTAAGTCATAGGCTAATACAAAGTAGTTAGGTAATATTACTCTGGTGCAATACAGATATTTGCCTGCTAATCCTGGGCTTCCAAATACTTCTCACAAATAAATGGTTCAATACTTCTCACAAATAGCTGGAGACTAGGCTTTCAACTAGGCCTCATGCTGCAGCAAATAAATATGTTGTATGAAGGCAAAGGATTAATTTACCAGTGGCAGGAGAGGCATCAAAAGAACAGAGCTGGTATTAATTTATATTTTTTAGTTTTTAAACATTCTTGAGAAAGACTATATCCACAAAATTTTCAAATTTCTGCAAAATTTGGAGTCAATTCTTGCATAAAATTCCCATGTATTTATCTGGAGTAATTGCCTGATTTACAAGTGAACTATCCAAATTAATTCATGAGAGAACATTTTTTCCTGTTGCCAACATCTTGGCCCCTTGCGGTGGTTCTGACAGCTGTAGCCACTTCCCACCCACTCTTCATGGTGAGCAACTTTGCACATTCTCACAGGCTCACAGAACCAAGGCTGGTGGCCTTTGAGATAACCAGGCTAGGAGCACAGGGCAATTCTACCTGGGGTGTGGGACAGTTAGTTGTGCCTTGAGCAAAACAATGCTGATAGACAAAGTTCTTTAAATAGTTGCACTATAACATGTTCTAACATGTTCTTTCTCTCTTAGGTGACTGCTGTGCCTCCTATGTCAGAAAAGTCATCCTTGGAGAACAATGGCTGTATGCACAGTCCTCCCCCAGGAAGGACAGCAATGGATAACTTGCAGGGTCCCCTTCAGAATGTCCCTCAGAACATATCTGACAGTAAGCATCCCAAGACCTTGGATGCTGAACAGCCTGAACAGCCAGGCAGTGAAGACAAGCTCAGAACCAACAGCCACAAATCAGAACCAGTTTGTGTGTGGCATTTCTGCAACCGCCATGTCTTCCAGCAACAGCTGATTGAGAAGCAGAAGAAGAAACTTCAAGAACAGCAGAAAATCATTCTTGAGTTGAGGGAAAAACAGCGGCTGGCAGAGGCTCAGTGGGCAGCTAAGCATGCTGCTATAGTCACAGATGCACAGAAACGCCTCCTGTTAAAACTCCAAGGGGCAGAGGAACCAAAAGGAACCTGCCAAATGCTTCTGAAGTATGTCGGTTGTATCACAACTCTCACTGGACTTCTTTTATGGGGTTCTTCACTTTGAGATAGAGATGCTTCTAAACTTCTTTGCAGTACTTCTAAACTCCATGGTCTTTTTTTTCATTGTGCACTCTCAAAGCAAAGAAACCTCACATATTGTGACTCATACATGACAGTTACAAACATATTTCAGGCAGGTGGTTGCCTATAAGGTTCCAATTTTACAATTAGCATTTGGGTCATGGCTGCCTTTGTCTGAGGAGCTCTCTAATTATATGGTTAAAGAGAAAAATGCTTAACTTGCTGTAACTAGATTTCCAAGTTTCTGATTATGTTTAGTACTAAAAAGAAGCTTGAGCAACATCAGGTACACATGGAGCATCTCCTAGGCTCACTAATTACTTAGATTAAATTTTTAGTTGCTTAGGATAAAACTAAATATCTTCAAGCCTGGAGTAAGAGTCCATATTTCTCAAAATTATGTAAGATAGTTTCACATGTGCATGAGGCTCACTACGTGCGATAAATGATGAGAAATGATACCTAGAATGAGTGTCACAATGCCTGACTCTCATAGATTCAGGTCAGCCATGCAGTCTTTCTGTACCTTAATACACCAATGTGTAGGCTGGGTGTAATAATAACACAGTTATCTCAGAGAGGAAGGATTAATTAAAATTTGTAAAATGCTTTGAATTCCTCAGGTATTAAAGGAAGCTGGATATTGGTCTGAAATCTTTCCTCAGCTTTGTTTTCTTTCTTTTTTTCCTCCCAGTTCATCTGTTACTTCCCCTAGGACTGAAGGCAGAAGTGACTCACAAAATTCTCTTTCTGGAACCAAAAGGAACCCAAAGCAGCAGATGGCACCCCATCCCATACTAAAAGGCAAGTTGTTCATCTCTCCTAGAGTAGAATATGGCTGGGTCTGAAGTGTGGCAGCTCAGGTTTTGAAATTTGGCAGAACCTGGTCAGAATCTAAGACGGGTAGACAGGAGAGGAATGGAATGTATCACAGAGCTCCACTACTTTTTTCCTGCCTATTTTGCAAACCATTTTGGCCTTCCCAGCTAAAATACACACATGCACACATGCACACGCACACACAAAATGTTGAAAGGTATGTCATTGTCCTGTAATTTCAGATTTAGGCTGTGAAAAAAGAATGGGAAAATTACACAGATGAGAAAACTCTGAGTAGCTGCTAAGGCTACATCATTTGTAAAGATGATCTGTCACTGTAATTCATTAATGCTAAAGTACTGGTCAGTTTATAGCAATCCAATCATTATGTCATTTCATGATGAGGTATGTTTGATGGTAATGTTTTAGTAATGACAGCTATAAACCAGATATTTTAATTTGATAATATTTTTGAAGCACATAGAAACCCTTATTTAAAAACTACACAAGACAGTAAGAACAGGAGCATTCCTCAGAATCCACCTAGTAAATTTGCTGATGGCTTTTATCATATACTTAGTCACTCACTGTACATGTTTCTACAATGAGTATATTATATGTTGTCATGTGTTGTATGGATGGCAATTATATTGTGGTTTGTAAATTTGACTTTTTACCTCTGGCAAGCTTGTTACCCTAACAAGAAGGGGTGACATCTGAAAGACACTGTGCCTGTAGTCAATTCCTATTAATGAAGAAATCAGCAGTGTTTGTATCAACTATCCGCTAGGGCAGCAGTTTATGCTATCTTTTCCCACCACTAAGCCTGATCAGAAATGCCAGTTCAGTGCAATAAGTTTTTTAAAATTATTGTTTGATCAAGGAGTGAGCTATTTCAGAATCCCAGTCTACTTTTCAAGCAGACTTTAATGACTCCATCTAGAAAAGATGGGGAAAGAGCGTATTACCAGAAACTCTTCTTCTCCGAGCTCTCACTTTAATCCCTTAGTCTATTTCTGTCTTCCTAAGGACCGTCTCACCCCTGCTATCTGTGGCACCCCCACTATTCTTTTGTAGTAAAACAGACACTTAATATCTGTAAGAAATAGCTTGGTGAGTTTTTTGTTTATTAATTCTTAAAACTTGGACTTAAATCTTCTCTGTAACATGGTCCAAGGAACTGAAAGCAACTCTGAACTGGCTTAGGTGAGCAGAACTTGATACTCCTCCTATCCACACCCCTCCTTCCTGTGAAAGCCCTGCCTGATTAGAGTCATATTATCAGACCAGCTTGCACATTTGTTTCTTTTGGATCGATACTTAATAGACTGTCAAGAACGGGAGTCTGACACTCAAATTCATTTGGATGCCAGTTCTCCAAATGCTTGGTACAATTCCATTTCCTGCCCATCTGGATACCCAGGTCTTAAAACTAGATTTAAAATGTATTCATCATGACCTCAAACTTTATAGTTCGTTTGTTGTTCCTACACATAGATGTATATACAGTGACTTAACAAAAATTAGCAGGTTCACTTAAAATGGGATTTAAGGAATGCTCTGTTCTCAAAGTATTTGTTAGATGTAGTTGTATTTTTTCTATGTTTATCAAGTTATAACGAAATTAAAATTCTGGCTTCTGCATTTCATATACTAAATGTCTATCAATCAGGCACATTATCTTATTTAAACCAGTGAAGAGTTGCTATTGTTATTTTGCAGTATTGGGAATTGAACCCAGAAATTTGTGCATACTAGGCAAGCACTCTACCACTGAGTTACATCCATGGTCCTAAACCAGTAAAGATTACTCTTTTTGTTTTGTTTTTGTTTCATTTGGTGGTGGGGGGGGTACTGGGGATTAAACCCAGGGGCACTTAACCACTGCGATACATCCCTAACCCTTTCTTTATGTTTCATTTTGAGACAGGATCTCACTAAGTTGCTTAGGACCTTTCTAAGTTGCTGAGGCTGGCCTCAGACTTGTGATCCTCCTGCCTCAGCCTCCAGAGTCACTGGGATTACAAGTGTGCACTGCTGTGCCTGGCTCACAAAGAGTTATTCTAATAAAATTGTGAACAAAACCATAATTACCTACAAATTATTCATCATTGCTGAGGATTGGATTGTAGGTCTTTAACTTATACAGCATGCATATGTCCTTATATCTAATTTTTCTTCTGAGATGTGAACATTCAATTTACAAGAAAACCTTAAAATTAACCCTAATTATTGCAATTAAATGGAGATATTTCTTTTGCAGTGTTTCTCATATTTTTATATTGGAATTCTGTTACTATTTTTTAGCCATGGAAGAAAGAGCAATTCAACGAGCTGAACGTAGGCAGATCTTGGCAGAGAGGAAGAAAAAACTAGAAGAAGAAAAATTGGTAATAAATACAGAATGCAAACTGAGGCAAGAAAAAGGATTTGTCTAGATCTTTCTTAAAAAATGAAACCTTGCTTGTTCAAACCTGAAACGATAAAGCTAGACCAACTTTGGAAATGACCTGTGTTCTACTCACCTGAGTTCTCTAACTGTTTTAAGAAAATGAAGGAGAAAAGCATCACCATCATTAGCCTAGCAAGAATGAAACTTAAAAGTTATTGAGAGCTAGCAAGTTAGAAGATTCACACATAACCAACATTAGAGTGTTATAGATAGATGTCCAACTTTATGAATTTGCAAAGGAGAATAGTTTTTACCTTCCAAAAATTTGACCTAGACTGTCAGAAGTAAATTTTGCACCTACCAAGAAAACATTAACAGTTTTGACAGGTTTTGTGGGGAGGGTGCTGGGGAAATGAAAGGAAAAAATATTTCCCTCACACTGAACTTAGTAGTTCACAAGTAAAAGTTAAGAACTAAAAAATAGTTGTTTTATGATTGAAAATTAATGGTCTTATCCATGCTCAGACTCACCTTCCCAAGTTGAAAAGGATTCTTTTGGAGAAACTTTTTAAGTTATACAACTGATGGCCTGTTGGTTGGCTTTTCTACTTTTATCAGAAAGTACAGACTTATTCCAGAGTTAGGGAAGGCTTTTTTTTTTTTTTAACTTTTTTCCCATATTTTTTCTTGGTGCATTATAGTTGTATACAGTGGTGGGATTTGTTGTGACATATTCATACGTGTACACAATATAATGATATAATTTGGCCAGTGTCATTCCCCAGTGTTCCCCTCCCACCCTGTCTCTTTACTCTACTGATCTCCCTTCAGTTTTCCTGAGACACTCCACTCCTCCACTCCTCACCTTTCTTTTCCTTTTTCCTCTCTAGATTCCACAGGAGAGAAAACATGCAACCCTTGACCTTCTGAGTTTGACTTGTTTCACTTAACATAAAGTTCTCAAGGTGTTTTAGTTAGCTTTTTCACTGCTGTGACTAAAAGGCCTGAACAACTAAAAAGGAGGAAAGGTTTTTTTAGGAGCTCACAGTTTCAGAGGTCTCAATTCATAGACAGGCAGGCTCCATTCTTAGGGCTCGAGGTGAGGCAGGATATCATGGCCAGAAGAGTGTGGCAGAGGGAAGCAGCTCACGTGATGATCAGACAGCAGAGAGTGACATCTCCACTTACCAGATACAAATACATATCCCAAAGCCATGTTACCAGTTCCCACCTCCTGCAGCCACACCCTACCACTTCAGTTACCACTCAGCTAATCCATGTCAGGGGATTAATTCACTGATTGGGTTAAGACTCTTTTATAACCCAATTATTTTTCCTCTGAACCTTCTTGCATTGTCTCACTTTTGGGGGATACCTCACATTGTCTGAGCTTTTGGGGGACATCTCACATCCAAACCATAGCATAAGGCCCATCCATTTTCCTGCAAGTGATATAATTTTGTTTTTCTTTATGGCTGAATTGTGAAACTCCATTATGTATATATACCACATTTTCTTTATCTATTCATCTGTTGATGGATGCCTATGCTGCTTCCATAGTTTGGCTATTATGAATTGCCCTATAAACATGAGTATGCATGTGTCACGATAGTATGATGACTTTACTTCTTTAGGATAAATACCTAGGAGTGGTATGGCTGGGTCATATGATGGTTCCATTCCTACTCCTCTGAGGAACCTCCATACTGATTTCCATAGTGGTTATACTAATTTATAGTCCCACCAACAGTGTAAAAGTGTTTCTTTTTCTCCCATATCCTCTCTAGCATATATTATTGTTCGTATTCTTGATGTCTGCCATTCTGATGGGAGATGAAATCTCAAGGTGGTTTTGATTTGCCTTTCCCTAATTGCTAATGATGTTGATCGTTTTTTCATGTATTTGTTGTACAGACACTTTGGTAGATACTTGACTTACCTCAACATGAAAGAACTTATTCCCATGCAGATTGAAGGTTCTGATTTTTCTGCGTTCTGCTCTGAATCAGGCCCAGTTAAAGGCCCAAGAAGAGGAACGGCAGAAGAGGGAGGCAGAAGAAAAGGAGGCTCATCTTGAGAGAAAACGAGAAGAGAAAAGACTGAAGAAAATGGTTAGTAATGTCTTTGTTCTGTCACCTGTCCACACCTGTGTGTGATATTGTAGTCCTGTCCACTAAACCCACACCCCCTTGTCTCTATCTTATTTAGTGAAAACCTTCCGTTGTTCAGATTTTAGCTCAAACATGACTTTTTTCAGATGAATCTTTTCTTGCTTCAGCTGTTCTCCTTCCACCCAATCTTAGGTTGGGTCCTGCTTTGTGAACTCTCAAGTGTCCTTCAGAGCATTACTGATGGCTAATAATTATGTATCTATTTTGTGGTTTTTACTCATTTTTCCACCTCCAACTAAACTGTAATCTCTATAACAGTAAAGGGAGCAGCCTGGTGTTGTTCACTATTGTATTGGCTGGCAGTGTGCCCAAAACGTAGTAGTCACTCAGCAAATACATGATGAATGAATGAATGATTGCACACTCAGAGAAAAATACACCAGAAGAAATAAGACATAGTTAAGTTTCTTTATCAGTCAACTTCTCAAAGTCTTTTACAAGTTATCAGACATTTTGAATCTCTAGAAGAAAGACAGAGTGTGCCAGGTAGTCACTACAGATGCTTTTTTTTTTTTTTTTTTTTTTTAATAGAGCACCCAGTAACATACCATGGATCAACTTGGGGTCATACCATTGTAAATCAATGAAACAATTTTCAAATTATAAAATACAAAAAAATTTCCCTCTCATATCTGTTCATTATAAAAAATTTGAGAAATACGAAGGAGACAGAAAAACATCTCTGGGTTTTCAGCACTAAGAATTAACTACTCATAGTATCTTAATATTTTAAAATGTCTAATTCAGCACTAAGAATTAACTACTCATAGTACCTTAATATTTTAAAATGTCTATTTTTGTTCTTTCTCTCTCTCTCTTTCTCTTTCTGCAGTACTGAGGATTCAGCCCAGGGGTGCTCTACCACTAAGCTATAGCCCCAGTTCTTTTCATTTTTTTGTTTTGAGAATGGGCCTTGCTAAATTGCCCATGCTGGCCTCAGATTTGCAATTCTCCTGTCTCAGCCTCCAGAGTAGCTAGGATTACAGGTGTGTACCACTGCACCTGACAAATTTCTCTCCTGATAGATTGATTACAGGGGTATATAGTTTTGTTTTTTTTTTTAATTTTAGTTGTAGATGGGCACAATATCTTTATTTTATTTTATTTTTTTTAATGTGGTGCTGAGGATCGAACTCTCAGCCAGCACTCTACCACTGAGCCACAATCCCAGCCCCCCAGGGGTATATAGTTTTTAAACTGCTTTTTTAAATTTATGAGTTTATTGTGAGTATATTCACTTGCCATTCAGATTTCTTCCAAGTTTGTGTGTGTGCGTGTGTGTGTGTGTGTGTGTGTCTGTGTTCAGAGGTTTAAAAAATAAACTTTATTTTGGAATAATTTAGATTTACAGAAAAATTGCAAAGGTAGTACAGAAAGTTTCCATCTATTTTCATTTTCTAATGTTGATTTCCTTAATGTTATCATCTTATAGGTATATTTGTTAAAACTAAGAAGTCAACATTAACACGTTACTATTAGTTCCAGACATTATTGGGATTTCACTAGTCTTTCCATTACTGTTCAAGATCTAATCCAGGATCCATATTCCATGTAACTGTCATGTCTCCTCAGTGTCCTCTGGTTTGTGATAGTTTCTCAATCTTTCCTGATTTATCATGATCCTTTTGAAAATTTTGACAATTCTGAGGATTACTGTCAGATATTTCATAAAATGTTCTGTTTGTGTTTGTCTGATGTTTTCTTATAATTATCTTGGAGTAGTAAGGTTTTTAATGCAAGAATGACACCAAGTAAAGTGCCCTTCTAATCACTTCATAGCAGGAGTACATGATAACAAAATGACTCGTCTCTGGCGATGTTCATCTTGAACAGCTAGTTTAGGTAGTGCTTGACAAGTTTCTACCTGTAAAGTTATTATTTTTCCCTTTTTGTACTCTATCCTTTGGAAGTAATCATTAAGTTCAGTGTACTGTCAGGGCAGGGAGGAAGGAAAACTGAGCTTCATGTACTGAAGGGAGGAGTATCTACCTACATTATTTGTAATTCATCATTGAAGAAGGCTTATTTCCCTTCCTCCATTTATTCATTCAATCATTCATTGTTTATATAAGTAGAATTCCTGTCTATTTATTTTATGCATTGGAAACTCATAAAAGTAGATTCCGGCATTCCTTTGACATATACACATTATACATACATACATATATACATATAGAGAGAGAGAGAAAGAGAGAGAGAGCGAGCACTAAACATGAGCTCATACTGCTGTCTCCGGCTCTAATTCATACAGGAAGGTTTATCCTGTCCTTCCTTTCTTGCTTATTTGTAAGTACCTTCTCTGAAACTTGTCTCCCACAACCTATCTATTATTTACTTAGTTGTTCATTTCCAATGTAGATATAAAGGAGTTAGAATTGTTAGCTTATACCCCTCTCCCCAAGAAATTTACCAGCTACAGAACAGTATTTATATATGGTTCCAATTATCTTTAGCTTCACATTTTTTACTTGAAACTCAGTTTTCCGAAGTCACTAAGGGCACTTGTGTTTTCCCCCTTCTTGAGTGCAGTCATGAGTTATGTAATTCATTGTTTTTTGTTTTGTTTTGGCACTGGGAGTTGAACCCAGGGATGCTTTACTACTGTGCCCCATCCTCAGCCCTTTTTATTTTATTTTATTTTTGAGACCAGGGTCTCACTGAGTTGCTTAGGGCCTCGCTAAATTGCTGTGGTTGCCCTCAAACTTGCTATCCTCCTGCCTCAGCTTCCCAAGTCACTGGAATTATAGGTGTGCTCCACTTCACCCAGCTGCCATTATTATTATTATTATTTTTTGCTGTTGAGGTTGTGTTTCTTTTTTTTTATTTGTTCTAATTAGTAGAATGTACTTTGACACGTCATGTATAAATGGAGTACAATTTTTCATTTTTCTGGTTGTACATGATGTAGAATCACACCAGTCATGTAGTCATATACGTACATACAGTAATAATATCTGATTCATTCTACTATCCTTTTTTTAAAAAATATTTTATTTTTTAGTTGTAGGTGGACAGAATATCTTTATTTTATTTTTATGTGGTGCTGAGGATCGAACCCAGTGCCTCACGTGTGCTAGGTGAGCACGCTACCACTGCGCCATAACCCCAGCCCTCTACTATCCTTTCTACCTCCAAACCCCTCCTCTCCCTTCACTCTCTCTACCTAATCCAAAGTAACTGTATTTTTCCCTGGACCTGCCCCCCCCCCCCATTGTGAATTAGCATCTGCATATCAGAGAAAACATTTGACCTTTGTTTTTGGGGGATTGGCTTATTTCACTCGGCATGATATTCCCCAGCTCCATCCATTTACTGGCAAATGCCATGATTTCATTCTTCTTTAAGGCTGAGTAATGTTCCATTGTGTATATATAACACATTTTCCATTCATCTGTTGAAGGATACCTAAGTTGGTTCCATAGCTTAGCTATTGTGAATTGAACTGCTATAAACATTGATGTGGCTGCATCATTGCAGTATGCTGATTTTAGGTCCTTTGAATATATACCAAGGAGTGGGATAACTGGGTCAAATGGTGGTTCCATTCCAGGTTTTCTGACAAATCTCCATACTGCTTTCCATAATGGTTGCACCAATTTGCAGTCCCACCAGCAATGTATGAGTGTATCTTTTCCCCCACATCCTCTCCAACATTTGTTTTGCTTGTATTCTTGATAATTGCCATTCTGACTGGAGTGAGATGAAATCTTAGTGATTTTGATTTTTATTTCTTTAATTGCTAGAGATATTGAACATTTTTTCATGTATTTGTTGATTGATTATATTTCTTCTTCTTTGAAGTGTCTGTTCAGTTCCTTAGCCCATGTATTGATTGGATTATTTGTTTTTGTGGAGTTAAGTTTTTTGAGTTCTTTATATATCCTGGAGATTAGTGCTCTATCTGAGGTGCATGTGGTAAAGATTTTCTCCCATTCTGTAGGCTTTCTCTTCATGTTATTGATTGTTTCCTTTTCTGTGAAGAAGCTTTTTAGTTTAAATCCATCCCATTTATTGATTTTTTATTTTACTTTTTGTGCTTTAGGAGTCTTGTTACGAAAGTCAGATCCTAGGCTGACATGGTGAAGATTTGGGCCTAGTGTTTCTTCTATTAGGTGCAGGGTCTCTGTTCTAAGGCTTAAGTCTTTGATCCACTTTGAGTTGATTTTTGTGCAGGGTGAGAGATAGGGGTTAATTTCATTTTGTTACATGTGGATTTCCAATTTTCCCAGCACCATTTTTTGAATAAGCTATCTTTTTTCCAGTGAATGTTTTTGGTGCCTTTGTCTAGTATGAGATAACTGTATTCATGTGAGTTTGTCTCTGTGTCTTCTATTCTAATCAGATTCATTTGTCACAGGGGACCTTTCATCCTGGAATCCTTGATATCCTACTTGATTTTGTTTGTTTGCCTACATTAATGTTCACTTTGTATGATGTACAGAGCTATGGCTTTTAACAAATTTATAGAGTTATATATCTACTATCCAGTATATTACTCAAAGCAGTTCCTTCAAGCTAAAAGTTCCCCATACATTCCTTTTGTAATGAACCACTGAGCAGACTCTAAACCCTGGAAAAAAATGATTTGTTTTCCCTGTTGTGTGTGTGTGTGTGTTTTAAACTTTTCCAGAATTTTTATGAATGAATTTATACAAAACAGCTTCTTTCACTTGGTACAATGAACTCCAGATAACATCAATATTATTACATGAATCAAATGCTCAGTTCTTTTTATTAACAAGTAGTTTCCCAATAGAATTTCATCTAGATATGCCAGAATTACCTATAATATAAAACAATGTTTCACAGAGAAAAGTTCTAAATTTTTATTAAGTTCAATTTATCATTTTTTCTTTCATGGGTTTGTGATTGTGGTGCTGTATCTAAAAATTAACCACCAGACTCAAGGTCAATCAGATTTTCATTACAATTTCTTCAGGAAGTTTTACAGTTTTATGTTTCACATTTAGGTTTGTGGGTCATTTGGAGTTAGTTTTTGCATAAAGCATCAAGTATGTTTCAAATTCATTTTTTATAGAGTAAATTAGTTGCTCAAGTATCATTTGTTATGAAGAGTATTCTGCATTGAATTACCTTGGTCAAAATTGGGTACAGTAATCAATACTGCATTTATATGAATCTATTTCTGGGGTCTTTACTCTGTCTTTTATGGATCTGTGTGTCTATTCCTTTGCCAATATTGAAACGTCTTCCATAGATGTAAGTTTAGAGTCAGTGTGGATTCTCCCATTCTTCTTTTACGAAATATTTTGGCTATTCTAGTTCCTTTGCCTTTCTGTATAAATTTTAGACTAATCATGTTAATACATATCTCCCCCCCTCAAAAAAACAGGCTTACCAGGATTGATTCAGGTTATTTTGAGTCTGTACATCAAATTAGGGAGAATTGACACCTTAACAACATTCAGTCTTTAATTCATGAACACAGTATATAGTGTTCTATTTTCCATCTTTATTGAAGTGTAATTGACAAATTAAAGCTGTATATTTGAGACAGTATAGCTCTGTATCTATTTTCTATCTTCATTGCAGTATAATTGACAAATTAAAAATGTGTGTGAGACACATGAAGCAGCCCAGAAGTATCTGGGATTTGCACTCCCCAGAGCCCTGGACCATGGCAGAACCCCAGTCTGAGGGCTACCGCCATACCCACCCTTGTATTCCTGCTGAACTCCCTAGACTTGCAGCTACCCTCCTCCTGCCAGTGCCAAGTGGGTGCTGCCTGAGGACATCCTGGCCCCACCTGCCATGGAGATCTAGCCTGTGCCTTAGTCCTCTATATGACCATCTTGCTTGATGCTTCCTCAGAGCCCCAGCACAGAGTGGTAGTAGTTCTTCAGAGCATCCCATGGCCTCTAAGCCTTGATTATGTTCCTCCAGTATGACATTTTGAATCATGATATGCCAGCAACTCATGTGTGAGCAGGTGCAAGAGCAGGAATGCAGGGAACGACAGAAACTACAGGCAGCCCACTTCCTGCAGCAGAAAGTACCCACAAGCCAGACACCAGCAATAAACATCCACTGCCCTTCCCTCTGCTACCCAGGTGCCTGTGGAAGGGCTTAAGGCCAACACTGGACAAATCAGTGACCCCCCAGGAGAAACAGAATTTTAGCATCATCCTTGCCTCATTCAGGTATAGGCCACCATCATGTGGCTTCTGACTGCAATGGATGCTCTGCTTCTGGCTGCTGTTTCTAGGGAGGAGCTGGACTTGGCCAATGTGATGTTGCTATGTGGCAACAGCATTAACACCACTTTCCTTATGGCCTTTGCCCTAGGCATTTCCTCTGACAAGTGCAGAGCTGTGTTATTGCCTATACTTAAATGAGAACCAGGTGAATAACCACCTCCCAAATGTTTGCTGAATGACTGAATTTTATTCTGGTTTCTTTTGAATTGTATGCATGTATCTTGCAAATCCCATGGCTTGCTTTTGTGCTGTGGAAGGATGGAACATTCGATAACTTCATAATTGGACTTGTATTTATACTTCTTTCTCCCCACCTAATGGCTTACTAGATCCCCTCTGATCCCAGCTCTCTGTAGGTTACCCCCATGGCTTTTTTAGAAGTTTCCAATGCCTACCGGGCAGCGAATCAGGTATAGTCCAGTGCTCAGGTGTATGATCCTTGTAGAGCATCAGAGCCCAGACAGGAGTGTGTGTTGAAGCTCAACTGCAGGTTCACAGAAGTGAAACTGGATTCTGGCAACAGCCTATGTGTGTTCGCACCTGTGTACACCCTGACACCCTCTGGTCAGAGATTGCAGCAGGAGGGGTCATCCAAGTGAAGTGAAACTGTTCTTACCTATGTCAGTACATCCAACGATGTGTTGGTACTTCTCTGCTTGATTCCCAAACTTCTACAAAGGTACTCTCATCCAAGGGTAGTTGTTAAAATTGATGCCTCTGGGAGCGTTTAATGGTAGTAAGCTCCAGTTCCAATATGTTGCTGATGTCCTCCCTCCATTTATTTAGATCTTTGATTTGTTTCATAAGTATTTATACAATTCTCTACAGATCTCACATATACTTTGCAGATTTATATCTATATACTTTATTTTTTGGTACTGTTATAAAAGTTTTTTAAAATTTCATATTCCATTTATTCATGGTTAAATATATAAGAACATAATTCAATTTTTTATGTTGGTTATATCCTGCCACCTCACTAAACTCACTTTTAAGTTCCAGGAATTTTTTGTAAATACTTAGGAATTTTCTACATAAATACCATATTATCTGAAAATAAAGGTAGTTTTATTTCTTCCTTTGCAATCTTTTATTTCTTTATTTTATCTCATCTCACTAGCAAAGACTTCTAGTATGAGATTAAATAGGAGTGGTGAAGGACATCCTTCCTTGTTCCAGATTTAGGGAGAAAGCATGCAGTGTCTCCCCATTAAGTTTGATGCTACATGTGGAGTTTTCATTGATGCCTTTTATTAAATAAAAGAAATTTCCTTTTAATCCTAGATCACTCTCAGTATTTATTATGAGTTTCATTGAATTTTCTATGTATCTATTGATGTTATCGTATGGTTTTCTTCTTTATTAATACAGTAAATTATATTTATTGATCTTCCCACATACACTCAGTCTTTCATTTCCGAAATGAACCCCTCTTGGTCATGATGTCCATGGAAAGATATTTGTCTGCAGTTCTTTTTTATACTGTTTTTCTAGTTGTAGTATTAGTATAACAGTAGTCTTGTAAAATAAATTGAGAAGTGTTCCCTTTCTTTTTTCTCCAAGAGATTATATAAAGTTGGTGTTACTTCTTCTTTATTGGTGAAATTCACCAGTAAAACTTCGTGGGCCTGGAGTTTTTTTTAGAGGATTTTTACTGTTATACTCTGTTTCTGTAAGAGATATAGTACTATTTACTATTGCTATTTTCTTCTTGAGATAATCTTGGTAGTTTGAATAATTGAAGGAATCTGAGCATTTTATCTAAGTTTTTGAGTTTCTTGGAATAGTGTTTGTAGTATTCTCTTATGATCCTTTTAATGTCTGTGATATTCTGCTATAGTAGTTTGTATCTTTTTTTTTTTCTCTTTGCCTTGGTTTTCCTGGATGTAAGGTTATCAATTTTATTTCTTCTCAAAAAAAAAAAAACCCTGTAATTTCATTAATTTTTGCGGGGGTCTTTTCCCATTTTCAGATTCTCTTTAATTTTTGCCACTTCCCTCTTTCTGCTTGCTTAATATTTTGTTTTCCCTGATTTCCTAAGGCTGGAGCTTACATGATTGATTTCAGATATTTTTCCTTTTATAATATATGCATTTAATGCTATAAATTTCCCTTAAACTGGAGTATCAAGTAATATTTTGATATTTCATCTCACTTAGTTCAAAATACTTTTAATTACTCTTGAGACTTCCTTTTTGTCCTATGGGTTATTAGAAGTATATTCTTTAAATTTCAAACACTGAGAATTTCCCAGATAGCTTTCTATTGATTTATACTTTAGTTTCATTATGGTCCATGAATGTATATTGAATGAATTTTAAAGGTTTTTGTTTTTTGGCCCACAATATGGTCATCTTGGTTAATATTCCATGTGTACTTGAGAAGAATATGTAGTATTCTATTGTGGTGTGCTTTGTATGTATCAATTAAGTCATATTGATTGTATTGTTCAGATCATCTATATCTTTCCTGATTTTCTGCCTACTTGCTTTAACAGTTATTGAGACAGGAATGTTGAAGTCTCTGGCTAAAGTTGCATATTTGTTTATTTCTCCTTTCATATCTGTTTTATAACACTTTTAAAGACTGTGAAGACCTTTTAATATATTTTGAAGATCTGTTTATTAGGTATGTATACATTTGAAAAAAAACTTGTATCTAAGTGTTATAAATTGAGCTTCTTATAGACATGATGTAGCTGTCTTGATTTAATATACATTAGAAGAATCTATCCTTTAACAAACTTACATTATTTTTATGCCATTAACATAAAATGATATTGACATAATTTGGTGAAAATCCACCAACTTGCTTATTGTATATTTCCTTCTTCCTATCCCCCACCTTCTCGGGTTTTATTTGAGCATCTTTATACTTCCATTTTATCTCCTCTATGGAGTTATTATTTATATTTCTTTTAAAAACATTTTTAGTTGTTGCCTAGTATTTACAATATATTTTAAATGACCCCCTTATACCTTCAAGCTTTACATGTAGTGAAAGACCCTTATAAGTATATTCCATTTCCTCCCTCATATTCCTTGTGCTATTCTTGTCATATATATCAAATTTGCTTTTATTTATCCTATAAATAACCAATTCCTTGTTAAAGATATTGCTTTAAACAGTTGTCTTTTAACTTGCCTAGTTTTCTTCCATTTCTGATACTCTTTATTCCTTTGTATAGGTATAAATTCTTTCCCTGTATCATATTCTTTCTGTGTACAGAATTTTTAATATGTCTTGTAGGATAGGTCTTGTGTCAGTTAAATAAAAACTAAGGGAATTTACATTGAAATAAACGCTGAGAATGTCTTATTTTTTCCTTTACTTTTTAAAACTCTTTTTAAAATTCTTATTAGTTATACATGAATGTATTTTGACATATTATACATATATGGAGTATAACTTCCCATTCTTCTGGTTGTACATGAGGTGAATTACATTGATCATGTATTCATATATGAACATAGGAAAGTAATGTCCAGTTTATTCCACTGTCTTTCCTATTCCCATTCCCCCTCCCTTCCCTTCATTCCCCTATGTCTAATCCAAAGTACTTCTATTTGTCCCCTACCCGCCACCCTCCATTGTGAGTTAGCATTCACATATTAGAGAGAATATTTGGCCTTTGGTTTTTTGGGATTGGCTTATTTCACTTAGCATGATTATCTCTAGTTCCAACACTTTGGAATTTCCTTCACTTTAAAATTTTTTTTTTAGTTATAGGTGAACACAATACCTTTATTTTATTTATTTATTTTTATGTGGTGCTGAGGATTGAACTCAGCGCCTCATACATGCTAGCCAAATGCTCTACCACTGTGCCACTGAGCTACAGCCCCAGCCAGCCCCTTTCCTTCACTTTTTTTTTTTTTTTTTTTTTGGTACCAGGGATTGAACTCAGGGTCATTCAACCACTAAGCCACATCCTCAGCCCTATTTTGCGTTTTATTTAGAGACTATTTTGTGTTTTATTTAGGTCTCACTGAGTTGGTTAGTGCCTCTCTGTTCTTGAGGCTGGCTTTGAATTCGCGATTCTCCTGTCTCAGCCTCCTGAGCCGCTGGGATTATAGGCCTGTGCCACCATGCTCAGGGCTTTCCTTCACTTTTATTTTTTATTTATTTATTTTTTTGGTTCTGGGGATTGGATTTAGGGTACTTGACCATGAGCCACATCCCCAGCCCTATTTTATGTTTTATTTAGAGATGGTCTCACTGAGTTGCTGAGCACCTTGCTGTTGCTGAGGCTGGCTTTGAACTCACGATTCTCCTATCTCAGCCTCCCAAAGTGCTGGGATTACAGGCACGTGCCACTGTGCCCAGTGCTTTCCTTCACTTTTGAAAGTTATTTTTTCTGGATACAGAATTTTATGTTGACAGTTTTTACTTTAACACTTGAAAGATGTTATCCTGTTTGCCTAATTTCTTACAAGAAGTCTGCTGCAAGTCTTAATCTTTGTTGCCTTGTAGATACACTATTCTGCTTGGAGTGCTATACCAAATACCACAGAACAGATGGCTTAAACAATTGAAATTCATTTTATTACAGTTGTAGAGATCCAAGATTGGGTGCCATTATGGTTGGTTTTTATTAAAGGTTATCTTCCTGGCCTTCAGATAGCCTCATTCTCACTTCATCTTCCCTTACATGACTTTTCCTTGCTGTATGTGCATGAAGAGAGAAAGCATATAACCTCTCTAGAATCTCTTTAGGGACACTAATTCTATCCAATAAGGTTCCTACCCTTAGGACCTTATGTAACCTTTTTCCCTTAGTGGCCTCTTGTACAAATGTAGCCACTCTAGGGGTTAGTGTTTTAACATATTAACTTTGGGGGACACATTTACTCCATAACAATAGGTAATGTGGGTTTTCCCCTCTAGCTGCCTTTAAAATTTTGTGTTTGTCTTTGGTTTTCAGCTTTCAAAATATGATATATCTAAGTATGTTTGGTTCGTTGATTAGTTTGCTTTCACAGTAGTCTTAAGCTTCTCAAATATATGGTCTTACATTTTGTTATTAATTGGGAATATGTTTACCAATTAGTTCTTCAAATATTTCACCTAGCCCATTCTTTTTATTCTTCTTTTGAGTTCCAGTTGTTCCAGTGTTAAATTTGTTCATATTGTCCCATAGCTGTCAGATGAACTTGTCACTCTTTCCTTTTTCCTTTTTAGTTTGTGTCATTTCTATTATCTGATTTTCATGTTACTTGATTCTTTCTTCAGGTGTTTCATCTAGTGATAAACCCATCAAAGGCTCTTTTCATTTCTATTACCATGTGTTTTTATTTCTAGCAGTTTTACTTTGAAGCATATTGTTTTCATGTCTGCTAAAATTACCTATCTGATAATGAATGAATGATTTCTATCTTTATCTAATATTAGATCCTCTAATATTATTGTCATGAGTTAGTTAAAATTCTCCCTCTGATAGTTCCAACATCTCTGTCATGTCACTGTCTTATTATGATAATTACTTTGCCTTTTCAAATTGTGTTTATTTTTGTCTTTTGGTGTGTCTTGCATTTTTTGTTGAAAGTCGGATATTTTATTAAGGACAATAGAAACTGGGGTTAACAGGCCCTTAGTATGGAGATTTGTATTAATCTAGCCAGAAATTGGGCTATGTTTGATGTTTGTTGTTGTTATAGTTACCACTGTTGAGGTTTGTTGTCACCATGGGCACCAGAGACTTCAGTTTCATTTAGTGACTTTGTATTTATTTCCTCTTTTGGCTTTGGGTTTTCCCTTTGTGCTGCTCCCCAGAGAGGTTGTGTCTCTTATATTTCTCCCAGTTTAATCCTGTAATATTATTGGAAGTTTGTACTAGTATAGTGGTAGGGTATGGATAAGAGGAAACATCTCTATTCTGATTAAGTTTCAGTCTTTGGAATATACCTCATTGAGCACTCACAAGAATTCCTGTTCCTACTCTAAGGGTAAAGTTTTCTTTTGAACCCCTATTTCATTCTTTTAGATGCAGTGGTATCCACCACTATCTCAGTCTGTGACCTTAAAGTCCCTTCCCCTGGCCTTAAGTGAAATGCGGGCAGGGGAGTCTTGTCTGGAAAGAGTTCTCTGAGTGCCCTACCCCCAGCTGAAGCCACCAATGTGCCATGGGATGGGAGCCTCCAGTTTCCCAACAGAGAATGGTCTGGGTAGATTTGCAGGTGTTGTTCTTCCTCTTTCTCGACCAGAACCATGGTGGGAACTTTCTCTGAATCCTCCCTGATCTCCTGTGTGAAAGTCTAATGGAGTTTCTAGAGTAAAAAAACTGCATAAGAGTGGGAACCACCACCATGGCTGTGACCCCCAGGAGCTCCACCCGTCTCCTGCTGGTGCATTCTTAACCTCCAGCAATTCACCAGAATATCTCATCTTGTGGTTCATATGGTATTTGGTAGATTCTGCTGCCTCAGGTAAGCCAACACTTGGGTCCCATGTCTCCAGATTTAGGGATGGCTTCACACCTGATCAGTTTACAAAAAGGCATTAATTTTATATCTATCCTGCTTCTTTTGTTATTGTTGGAACCAAATTGCTTATACAGACCAAGAATAATGAAAAATATGTACCAGCCAAGAGATAGTTTTATTTCACTCATTATCCCAAGTCCAAACCCCTTTTTTAGGAATGTCAGTCCATAGCAATAGACAAAAAAATTAATCGCATAGACTAGGTTCCATTTAATCAGTCAGTTGGAGCTATTTAAATTGAGGTCTACATATTTGCAGACTTGTTAGCTTGAGCCTTCTTTGAGTACAGTTTTAGATTTAAAATGTACTTGGCAATTGTCTTCTTTTCCATCTGTGTAAGGATAATCTACACAGTGTGCTGCCCATCCAGTTTATCATGTGGTCTTATTCCTTTTGAGGCATCACATTCTGTACAAGCAGTTCCTTACTTCCTTATATATTATATATGTTTGTTCCTGGTAAACAACCTCCAAGGCCATATTAATGTTATTCCTCTGCCTGTCAAAAAGATAATGGCACTTCTAAATCAGTGTCTGCCATGACTTCTCTGAATCAGTTTTATGTGACTGGATATGTTTAATGGAAATCTGCTTATTTAAATATGAGGTATCCCCCCAAAAGCTCATGTGTGAGACAATTCAAAAGTTTTTAGAGGGATTAGATTATGAGAAGTGCAGCCTAATCAGTAGACTAATCCATAGGTATGGATTAACTAGGTGGTAACTGTGGGCAGGTAAGGGTGTAGCTAAAGAAAGTAGGTCACTGGGGGTGTACTTTTGGGATTTATATTTTGTCCTTGGCAAGCGGAGCTCTCCTTCTCTCTGCTTCCTGATTACCATGTCCTATATTGCTTTCTCTGCCACACCCTCTGCCATAATGTTCTACCTCACCCTGGGCCCAGAGCTATGGAGTTGGCTGACTATGAGCTGAACCTCTGAAACTATGGAGTTGGCTGACTGTGAACTGAACCTCTGAAACTGTGAGCCAGAATTAACTTATCCTACTTTAAGTTCTTCTTCTCAGGTCTTTTGGTCACAGTGAGGCAAAGCTGACTAAAACACTGCTTCACCTCTTCAAACTGGGAAGATTTCTGCTCATTGAGTTTAGAGCAAATTATCTAGCAGAGGTGCCATATTTTCTAATTAAATAGATGGGCATCCTTGCAATTGATATGATGGAGAAGGTCTCTGAGACAATCACATATACTCTTCTAGATAGAATATGTAAGATTAACTCAGTTATCTGTGTGTAGGATCCTGTGACATTAGTTTGAGCACAAAGGACCTGGGTGAATTCTTCAAGGATGGCCTATGACAACTTGTCCTCAGTATTCAGGAAGAGGTGGCAAAGGGCAAGACATGGCTGTGACTGAGGCTGGAGAACATGTCAGATGCAGCAGTATGATGGCCATTCATAGGTCTTACACCACAACTTTCTGAAAAATCTACCTTCCTCTGAACATCCCTTTGCTCTGTTTTAATCAAATGCTTACTTTCTAGTAATATGTGTCAGGCAATAACATTTGTGGCTGTATAAATATGCTTTTTATTGATGGACACTTGAAGCTTGTGATTAAAAATAATTTTATCAGAAAAGACCAGGCAAATTTGCAACAAAATTGATAGTCTGTAGAGTATCAAATTAAGCAAAATAAACCAGACTCAGAAAGAGAAGTGTTATATGTTGTCTCTCATGTGTGGAAGCTAGAGGCAAAAAAAAAAAAGGAAGGAAAGAAGGAAGGGAGGGAGGGAGGAAAGGAGGGAGGGAGGGAGGGAGGGAGGGAAGAAGGAAGGAAGGAAGGAAGGAAGGAAGGAAGGAAGGAAGGAAGGAAGGAAGGAAGGAAGGAAAAGCAAGGGTATCATGAAATTAGAAAGAAGACCATTGGGATAATAGGGGAAAGGGGAGCTGATAGGGAATGAAACTGATCAAATTATGTTATATGCATGTATGGATATGCCACAATGAAACCACTCTTTAATATTCACCAATAAATATTTACAAATATTTGTAAAATATCTACTATGCTAGTTCTTGTTCTAGATGTTAGAACAGAGCAATGAATAAGACCAACAATAGATCTTCCTTCAAAAATCTTCTATGCTAATTTGGGAAAACAGGCAATAGACAAGTCAAAAACTAAAAAGTAGGGAGGGAGAGAAATATTAGGGGAGGCAAAATGGGCAAACCTTTCTAAGGAGGTGATATTTGAGCTGCTGGATGTTGAGGAGGGTCCCACAATGTCCAAACGTCACGTATGGGATGCCTATTAGATATTCATATTGGATATATAAGCCTGGACATCAAAATTACAATAAAGTGTCTGCTAGTCAAAAACATTTCAGTGTTTTTAATGCTCTGGAAGTGCCTGGGAGAATGTCTGGGTAGAGAAGAGCTGAGGGCTGGGCATATAGCTCAGTGGCAGTGTGCCTTCCTAGCATGTGTAAGGCGCTGGGTTCAACCCCTAACACCACGAAAAGAAAAAGAAATGAGAGTCCAGGACTTAGTCCTAGATTATATTAGTAGTTAGAGGATGAAGAGGTGTTAGGTAGAAGGAAAACCAGAAAAATTTAAAATCAATGCTAAAAGAAAAAAGTATTTGTGTTAGGGGAGTGGAGGCAATTAACTTTGAAAAATGTTACTGAGCTCTATTAAGAAGAGAGCAGACAAGTGACTCTTTGGTTTGGGAACATGGAGATCATTCATGACCTGGACAAGAGTGCTTTCAGTGATGTTCTGGGATAGGAGCCACATTCTAGTGGGTTGAGGAGAGATGGTGAAGAACATAGCCCATGAATATAGAGAGCCATCACATGGGACCAGAGAAGGATTTTTTTTGTTGGTAATTGTTTCTTGGCTTTGTTTGTATTTTAAAGATGGGAGGTACCAGCACATGTTTACATTCTGTGGGAATGATCCAGTAGTGAGGGAGAAATTAGTTTTGGAGCAGTGTCAACTACCCCGTACTTTTCTGTACATGAACTTCCCTGGTCTTTTTCTCAAGACATAGTAGCTGATAATAGATAAGCATTTAAATGAGCCTTTTTGTTTTGTTTTTGTTTTTGTTTTGGTACCAGAGATTGAATCCAGAGCACTTAACCCCTGAGCCATGTCACTAGCTCTTTTTATTTTTTATTTTGAGACAATGTCTCACTAAGTTGCTTAGGGCCTCACAGAGTTGCTGAGGCTGGCTTTGAACTTGCCATCCTCTTGCCTCAGCCTCCTGAGGCCGCTGCAATTACAGGCATGCGCCACCACACCTGGCTGTGAGCCTTTTTTTTTTTTTTTTTTTTTTTTTTTTTTTTTTTTTTTTTTTGTCATTTATAATAATGTAAAACACTAAGTCAGAGAGAAATTGATATTTAGTAGCCCTTTTTAGCCTGAGTGAACAGTGAGCTCTGTAAAACCCTTTCTATCTATATCCCCAATATAAGAACTGTCTCAGAGCACATAGCATCATATCATCTTCACAAGCAGTTGTGGGTGTGGCTAGTATTATGGACATGTATAAGGAAATGGAAAATATGATAATACTAATGAAATATAGCTAACTCTACTGAAGAGTCAACCAATGAAGTTGACCAATGTATATAACCAGTGGAGGAAATACATATTTCAATTAAATAACTGTGTCAAAATACAAATTTTTGACTCAAGCAGGACTCTTTTTTTTTTTTTTTGGGGGGGGTACCAGGGATTGAACTAAGGGGCACTCAACCACTGAGCCACATCTCCAGCCCTATTTTATGTTTCATGTAGAGACAGGGTCTCACTGAGTTGCTTAGCACCTCGCTGTGGCTGAGGCTGGCTTTGAACTCGTGATTCTCCTGTCTCAGCCTCCTAAAGTGCTGGGATTACAGGCATGTGCCACCGTGCCCAGCTCAAGCAGAACTCTTGTTTAATATTTTTCTCTATATTTTTCCATGTAAATATAGACCTTTAAAGTTAACTTTATTTATTATTTTATGTGGTGCTGAGGATCAAACCCCAGTGCTTTACACATGCTAGGCAAGTGCTATACTGAGCTACAACCCCAGCCCAGAAATACAGACTTTCTTAAAGTCTGTTTTTTCCCTTAGCAATCTAACTGTAAACAGTTCTTCTTTTGGAGCCTAGAACACCAGCCATAGAGTTACAATTCTAGAAGGATAGCTGGACTGTCATTTCTGTGTTTGTGTGAATGGGTACTTTTCACTGAGTCCAAGGACTTCTCCAGAGGATTATAGTCTGGGTTAATTTCTGTCTGCAAGTTGCAGCTGCTGCCTTGATACCACAGGGACATTTCAGTGGATATAGAAACAGTTTCTCTGTTTTCCTCCACATTTAACCCTCAGTTTCCTATTACTATTCACCAGAATATTGTTGGAAGCAATTTTTATTTTTGGCCATTCTGTTCAACAAATATCTCAAGTGCCTGGGTAAAAATTACCAAGGTTATTTTGGCTTAATGCTTTAGAGAATCTGGACATTTCATTTTCAGGAATTTGTATAGAAATGGGTCATTAGCATTGGGAGATTAGAGATTGCCTCTGGATTTATTGTTCATCACTTATAAAAGAAAGATCAGTAATGAGAATATACTTCTGGAATTTTAATGGAGTATCTTTACATTTGAATAGCATTATTTATACATAAATCTCAACCTCATAATCTAAATGAAGGAGTTACATGGGTTTTCCATAAAAATGAGGGAGAATTCCTGATGTCTCCTGATTACATGTTTACTTTTTAGTAATTTAGGAAGAGGTAAATCATTTTTGTGAACAATACTGAATAAACCCAAGAATATACAAAATATTCATTCTTGTAGGGCTTATAACCAACTTTTCCTGACCTAAACAGAACTGTTTCTTCTTTTGAAAAAATATTCCAGAGCTGTCTCATAATAATTAACACATTGTTACATGTCCAAATTCCTTCGTGTTTTCACCATGGCATTTTTACTTCATTATTTTTTACAGAAAGAACTAGAGAAACAGAAGAGAATTAAAAGGGACCAGGAGTTGGAAGCAGTAGCCAAAGAACATTATAAAAAGCTCTTGCTAAGAAAAAAAGGTCTAGAACCGTGGAAGAGATTGAGAATGCAAAGCAAACAAAATACCCAGGTGCTGTGTCACACTCTTACTGTACCCTCAAAATTAGAAAACAACTTCTTCAAATAGCATAAGTATCCAAACTAGGCTTTGGGGGGAGTTTGATGATTTAAAAGCCCAGAAGATAAATGATTTGAGTGTGTATATTTATTTGTCTGGGATAAGAGTCTATATTTAATCTTTTAAATAGGCTTTTCTAATTTAGCAGGTTGGAAAAAATTAGAATAAAATTTTTATTAGAGATCTTCACAGTAAGATGAACAGAGACATCTATTAATTTTAGAGAGTTTGATAAACAGAAAAGGTTATAAAGTATATTAGTGAGGTTCTATTGTGATAACGTTGCCAAATATCAGTGGCTTACAAGAATTTATTTCTCACTCACATGTCTTTGGGCTACTTGTGTATTGAGTTCAGATCTCTCCCCAAGCTTCACTCTGGTTCCAGCATGCTTTCATTTGACAGCTGTCAGACCAAACCAAATTTTGTAAACCTGTATGAAATCTCTGCTGCTCACCAATATTTCACTGGACAAAGCAAATCCTAGGGCCACCAATATTTCACTGGACAAAGCAAATCCTAGGGCCACGATCAAGGTCACTGACAGAGAAAAAAAGCTCCATCTAATCCACTGGGAGGCACTGTGAAATCACATTACAAATGGCATGGATTTATAATTCTGTTATAGAGATCTATCACATGGAGATACATGAAATTGAATACCACTGAAATTTCTCTGATAAATTTATCCAGTGCATGGAACAGGGTATTCAAGTGTGTGACCATGAAGTTCAAAATAGATGAAAGATTGGCTTCCAGGTTTGTTTATGCCACAGAGTGCCCCTGTAGTGTTCATGTTGGCCAATTAATATGACTACCAAGAGGTTTGCTTGGATCAGTCATATTTACAAGGCTGGATAGCTAGAAAAGGCTTAGAAAATGTATCATTTCTGGAGAGGACTGAAGAGAGAGGTTTTTTTCTCCCGTCTCTTGAAAGAATAGAACAATACTTTATAAAATCTATAAAGTGCAAGTTGTGTGTTTTTTTGATGGAATGATACTCTGCCTTGCTAAGACATTAATTTTATTTAATCATGTTATTTTTCTACCAATGGTTTTGTGGTATATTGATAATATCTAAATTTCAATGCTGGTAACAGTTCATTCTATACAACCAGTTGACAGCATTGGCATTTTCTCAATTAGACAGTGGTTAAGTAAATAATAAAGAGAGGTATTTTATGGAGTTGCTGTCCGTGTTCTAGGAGAACCAACCAAGAATGTTTCCAGCCACCTCCTCCAAAACTCAATGGAAGTGAAGTGACAACTTTGGAGATTGTTTATTCCATTTCTATGCCAGCCAGTCAGGGAGTGGTCTTGAGGGAGTCATCATTGGACCATGCATGATTTGAATCTATATCATCTAAATAATAGGGCCAATAGTAAAACTTCTGGGACATAGACTAGCTATACTTTAAGATTATTCTTCTCTAAGAACTGCTTAAATGCAGTATACAAGTATCATATACTACCAGCTGAAGTTTTCTTAAATGATTTAAAATTTAAGGAATAATTTCCTTTTTTCACTTAAAAAAACATTCAGGTGGCAGAAGAACATCACTCTTTGGCTCTACAAAGGAAATGCCTACTGACCTGGTTCCAGTGTAGTCAGGAAAGTCTGGCTAGGAAGATGGCCCAGGCTGATCAATTTTATTCGCACATACTGCTTAGGAGAGTCTTTCAGGGCTGGCTACAGGTAAGAACACAGAGAAAGACACTTCTTTTTTTTCCATGCTGGGGACTGAACATAAGGCCTTGCACATGCTAGGCAAACTTTCTATCACTGAGCTACATCCCCAGCTCTTTTTATTTTATTTTGAGATAAGGAAGGCCCCTCCAAGTTTCCAGGTTGGCCTTGAAGTTGCAATCTTCCTACCTCAGCCTCTTGAGGAGCTAGAATTATAGGCGTGCACCATCATGCCTTATGGGAAGGGCACTTTAAATATATCTCACAGCTTAGTCCTACATAAGAAAACTGAATGGACTGTGGAACACTCCTGGTCATTATGTTTTTTCCAAGAATAATATATAGTAGTGAATCTAATTCATTGCCTTGAAAGGAATTTTAAAATGTCAGATTAATTTTTGTTAGTATAAAATTCTAAGTACATGTAATATTGCATCAACACACTTTTATACTTGGTTTTTTTTTTTTTTTTTTTTGTCTCACAGTGCCCAGATGATTTTATTAGAAACCTACCCCTTAATCTTATACCTGGTTCCTACTCCTCTGGTTCTGTTATTTTTATAATACATTACAGAGGATATTATCTTGACTGCAATAAATTCTCCATTTTTCTTTATCGCTCTAGTGTCCTTTGTTCCTTTGTTTTGTATGTTTCATTTCTCTCTCGTTTGTACTATTTGCTCTGATTCTTTGTCTACTGATATTATTTGTCTCACTTCTGTTCCTGTCCTTATCCCTAGTATGTGACAGATCTGGAGGAACAAGTGAGAAAACTTTGTGTACATTTCCTTCAGAAGAGGATTTTCAAGGCCTGGTTTACAGTGGTCAAAAAGGCAAAAATTGATGCTCAGAGCAAGCACGAGATCTCAGTGGAGCATAGTGACAGGTGAGGTGTTGATCTTTAAGGAAATTCAATAACTTCACAAATGCTCTTCTAATGGAATGTGTCCACAACTAGGAGGTGGAGGCAAGGAGAGCTGAGCCCTCAGAGACACCAGGTAGGGCTGGGAGTCCTAGCATACCCACTGACTGCATGGGTAAGGGCGAGACAGTAACCACCTGGGACCCCAGGGAACCCATCTTTAAAATGAGAAGGAGCCCTGCCCTCTTTACCTCACGAGGACCAAATGTCCTGCAAGGAAATCAAATGTGCAGAATACACATAACATACCTAAGTGAATATGCTGTCTGCTTTGTTAGTCATATAGTTTTTTTAATGTTTATTTTTTAACATTATTAATTGTGAAATATAACACAAATACAGAAAAGTGCCTAAATCATACAGTCTAATGAATTGTTTAAAATTGGACATCCAGGGCTGGGGTTGTGGCTCAGTGTTAGAGCACTTGCCTAGCATGTGTAAGGCACTGGGTTCAATCCTCAGCACCACATAAAATAAATAGATAAAATAAAGGTATTTTGTCCATCTACAACTATAAAAGTATTTTTAAAAAATGTGACATACATGTCACAACAACTGATGTCAAAAAGTAGAATATCACTGTCCACCAAGCTCCTTCCCAATCACATTTCCCAAAGATAAACTGTTCTGACTTTTACAGTGAACTCATCCTAACTTTCCTTTTTATTTTTCCCTCCTTAGTATGCAAATTTTAGTGTTATTTTTCAGGGGGGGGGGCTGGTTTAGAACTTTGTGTACATGCAATCATACTGTATATCATATTAATATTTAAAATAATAATCCTGTATTTTTAGAAAATAAGGTATTCCATATAAATATGCCTTTTCTTTGATTTCTAATTTTAACCATTTTGTACAGAAATGTTCTGAATGTCGTTGTGCACTTCCCTTTGAGAGTAAACCTTGTTGGTGATTTGATGTCATTCCTTATGAACATCGTTGAACGTGGTGGGTGCTTTCAGGATGCCTCTGGGTTTTGAGATGTGAAGACTGTTGTGATGTGTAGGAGTATCTCTTTTGTCACTGCCCTCGGATTCATTTTTTGGTTGCTTTCATTTGTGTGTAGGAGTGTGTGTGTGTGTGCGTGCGCGTGTGTCTCTGCTCTTTTTATTAGATTCCATAATTTGGTACACTAGAATACACACTCCTAGCAAAAACTGTTCATCCATGTTTAATTTACAGGTACTGGAAATCAGTGGGCTGGCAACAGATAAGCAAGTTGGTTATAATTTTGTATGAATTAAAATAAATATGCAATAAGTGAGAGTATTCAGAGAATTTGCCTTTGAATAAAATGCTTTAGATTTAGAATCGAAAAGCTAGGACTCAATATCTCTGTGACTTTGGAAAAATAACCTTTCAACAAAGCCTCCCTTTTCTAGAATGAGGAGGAAAAAAGAACTTATCTTATAAGGTTGTTGTGAAAAGTAAGCAAGGTATTGTAATGCACTGGTGTGTCCAAAAGAATAGCTAATATTTTTCAGTTTAATGTCATTGTGCATGTATTTTTATTAAAATACTTTTCACCTGCCTTTGTTTTCTTTCTATTTGTCAGCTATTATATAGAGGCTGAGATTCATTGGAGCTTTCATACAAACCATCTTATCACAGTGTATCCCAGGGGTAGGGGGCAGATGTCATGATTTCCATTTTCAGGCAAGGAAACAGGCTGCAGGCAGGTAGATGAATTGTTCAAGGCAGACAAATAATGCATGGCAGCTCCCTGGATCAGTCATCCTCCCCATTTCATAATTCACGGTCATTTGTAAACTATAACAAATGATATAGTTAAGATATCTTAAGCATACCTTAAGATATACTTAAATATATAGTTGATTATATAGTTAATATATATATATGATATAGTTAAGAGAGTTTGTAAGAGTGTTTCTCTTCAGGGTTTGAAGTTATGAAATCAATGTAGGAATCCATGCAATCAAAAATAAATAAAATCTCAGCAGTGTCTCCTTGAGATGACAGTATTGTTGTGACTTCATCTCTTCCCATTTTGCTCCTTATTTACTATGTTCTGCCCCACTTGCCTCTATTCTGTTCCTTAGACAAACAAAGCTCACTTCTTATGGGACCTGGACTTTCACATCATTCAGATCTCTGCTCAAATATTACCTTCCTGATCAACCTAACTTCATCACTGTCTAGCTGTTCACTTGCCCTATTTCTTTGCGTGCAGGGAGCAGAGCATTTCAGTAGGGTCGAACAGTAAGAACTAAAATGTGCAAATCAGAAAATGGGAGTGTAGCCAGGAGAGATAAGATGTGAACAGCAGGTAAGAATGGGAGACAGGTTCAAGGACCGGGAGAGGGCCTGTTATCATTTGGATATGAGGTGTCCCCCAAAAGCTCCTATGTTAATGCAGGAGGTAAAATGATTAGATTGTGAGAGCTGTAACCCTAATCAGTGGATTAATCTGTTGATGAATTAATAATTCAAATGGACTAACTGGGTGGTAACTCTAGGCAGATGGGCTGTGACTAGAGGAAGTGGGTTTCTGTGATCATGCCTTAGTGATTATGTGTTTTGTCCCTGGCTCTTCATGTTCTCCCCCTGCTTTCTGGATGTCATGAGATGAGCAGGTTTCTTCCATGTGCCATTCCAACATGATGTTCTGCTTTACCTCAGGCCCAGAGTAATGGAGCAGACCAACCATTGACTGACCCTCTGAAACCATGAACCAAAATAAATTTTTCCTCCTCTAAGTTGTTCTTTTCAGGCATTTTGGCCATAATGACAAAAAGCTGACTGAAATCGGTACTGAGAAATGCTGAAAGTGCTGTGACTAACCTGACCATATGGTTCAAAAGCCTTTGAAACTTGTTTGCAGGAGGAGTTTGGAAGAAGCCTTAGAATGTTGTAAGCTTAATGGACAATTCTAGCAGGATCTCAGAAGACCAGAATTCTCACAGGAATGCAAACAATAAAGGATTATATTCATGAGGTTTCATAGAATGAGGACTCTTGGGAATTGGATAGAGGCCCTTCATGTTATATTCTGGCAAGGAAATTTTCTACAGTTTGCCTCCATCCTAAGATTTTGTATAAGGCTGAATTTAAAGGTGATGAACTAATTAATCTTGTGGACGAAATTTTTATGGCAGCACAGCATTCAGGCAGTGTTATGGCTATTGCTGGCAATTTTTTTAGCCAGGTTTACTGTGATAATTGGGAACAAAAAGCAGAAAAGAAAAAAATTGTTTTAAACTTGCAATTCGCCAGAAAAGTGTGTGTAAAATTGGGGCCAAGGAAGGTGTGGTCATTGAAGGTATTCCTATCACTAAAGAGAAGCTAAGTACTTTACACAGAGACAATAGGAAAGATACCTTGAGGGCATCTCAGTAATCAGCAAGACTACACCCATGGCAGCCTCAAGGGTGTAAAAGTGAAAATGCCTTTGAAAAGAAATCATGGAGGCACCCAGCTCACACAGCAGAACCCATGAAGTTGTTTCCCCAGGATTTGTTTCACTTTGTTCAGCCACCCAGCCACTCAGAGACTGCTGAAGCCATGGTCCAAGGAGGCCCAGATATTGCTTGAGTTTGTGGCAGAATTTGGTATCATTCCACATGGTGCTAGTTCTGCAGGACTCCAGGATGCTGACGTTAAAGAGTTATGGAGGTTTCTGCTGAGATTTCAAAGGCAGGCTTGGGAGGCCAGGCAAAGTACAGCAGGGTTGGAATCCCTATGAGCTGCTCTTGAGAGTGCAGTGCATGAAGCTGTGAAGGTGAAGCCAAAGCTGCAGTGGAGACCCCAGGAATTAAGAGATGAGAATGATATGGACTGGGAGCTAAGAAAAGCTGCTGGCTGCAGAGAGAGCCATCCTAAGAGAGAGACCACGTAGGATGCAACCAGCAAGGCCATAGAGGTGGGGCTGCCCAAGCCCTTTGGAGATCACCTCTCTCCACTATGTGTCCTAGATGCTGGATGTGGAGCTACAGGACCTATTTTCCTGGCTGGATATCAGTCTTATTTTGGTCTCGTCCCTTCTTTCTATGCCTCTATTTCTCCCTTTTGTAATGATAATGTTTACTCCGTGTGTTTTTGTCTGCTTTTTCACTGCTGTGACAAAAAGACCTGACTAGAACAATTTTAAATGAATAAAGTTTATTTGGCACTCACATTTTCAGAGGTCTCAGTCCATAGACAGCTGACTCCAATGCTCTGGGTCCAAGGTGAGGCAAAACATCAGAGCAGAAGGACATGAAAAAAGCAGCTCAAGACATGACAATCAGGTAGAACAGACATCAGGAACAAAATGTATACCCCAAAGTCACACCTCTAGTGTCCTATGTCCTCTAGTCACACCCTAAATAAACTATTCAAGTGGATTAAGGCACTGATTAGGTTAAGACTCTCATAACAGTCCATTTCACCTCTAAACTTCTTGCATTGTCTCACATGAGCTTTGGGGCATATCTTATATCTAAACCATAACACTGTGCCATTATATATTAGATATATAACCTGCTTTTGATTGTTACAGGGCTTATGACCAACAGTTTGCCTTAAGTCTCAGATGAGACTTTGGACTTGGACTTTTGGGAAATGCTGGAACTGTTAAAATTATGAGGAGTCTTGGAAATGAACTAATGTATTTTGCATTATGAGATGGGCGTGAGATTTTGGGGCAAGGCAAAAAGTTATGGTTTGGATACAAGGTGCCCCTGAAAAGCTCCTGTGTTCATGTAAAAGGTGAAATGCTTCAATAATGGGAGCTATAACCTAATCATTGGATTAACTCATTTGATAATTTAATAATTAAATTTAATAATTTAAATGAACTAAATGGGTGGTAACTCCAGGCAGGTAGGGCATGGCTAGAGGAAATGGATCACTGGGGATGTGCCTTGAGGATTACATATATTTTCCCCTGGCTTTTTGTGTTCTCTGCTTCCTGGTTGTCATGATCAGAGTTACTTTCCTCTACCATGACTTTCTGCCATGATATTCTGCTTCACCTGGGTCCACAGCAATGGAGTCAGCTGACTATAGACTGAGACCTGTGAAATTGTGACCCAAAATAAAGATTTTCTCCTCTAAGTAGTTCTTGTCAGGTATTTTGCAAAGCTGACTAACACAGGCCCACAAAGATGAGTACAGGAAGCTGTAAATGGTGGACTGGATGGATAGAAGTTCAAAGCTCCTTAAAGTGTGCTCACACTCCCCCTGCCTCTCATACTTGTACCAACAAAAATCAACATTATCCAAAACATCAGACAACCAACAGCCATAAAACTAATGAGGATTGAGATTCATTCCAGGCTTCATTAGCTGGTTAAGAGGCCAGAACAAATTCCATCCCTGCCTCGAGTTGTGAAAATATAAACTACTCTAACTTCTGTTTCAACATAACTGCTCTTGTAATTCCTCACGCATGCTCTGCTATCCTTGCCTCTTTACCTTTACTCAAGATGCACTGTCTTCTGGGAAAGCCTTTCCTTTGCCGGACTAAAACACTGATCAGAGATCACGTCTTTCAAAAGCCTCGGATACTCACCCCGACTGTGCAGCCCCTGTGCTTCTCTCCACCGAGGTCCCTTCCTACTGTATGGAAACTCTTGGTTCAGTTTAACTGCCTCCTTGGGCAGACTTCCTGGCTCTCCTCTACATGGCTGGTGTTCAGATGGAGCACGCACTGAGAAACCCTCCAAGGACATTGCATGCTTCCCTGTGATCATGGAGACAAAGCTGCAGTGACCCTTCTTAACCATGCTTCCACAACTTGATGTTAGGTTTTTTTCCTTAACTTATATTCCAGACTTTTTTTCCCCTCTTTTTGTTTTTGTTTTTGTTGGAGGTGAAGTTATCAAAAGGCATTTGTTTTTGTTTTTGTAGTACTGGGGATTAACTCAGGGGAACTTGACCACTGAGCTACATCTCCAGCCTCCTTTTAAATTTTGAGACAGGGTCTTGCTAAGTTGCCCAGGCTAGCTTTGAACTTGCAATACTCTTGCCCCAACCTCCCGAGTCTCTGGGATTACAGGTGTGTACCATTGTATCCAGCAACCAGCAGGCTTTTAAAATGGTATCTAAGCACTGGAGCCCTGATACCCATAATGGTGGCATATTCTGCATGTAGTTTTCCAAAATCTTTTCCGAGTGCTGTTGCTGCCAGTGCCCTTTCCAGAATCACTGATCCTGGCTTGGCCACAAAATACAGGCTGTGATCAAGTCACCTGAGAAACATGTCTCATAGCATTGTCAGAGGCCACTGGGTTCTCTGCTCAAATGTCACCTCCTTAGAAAGGCTTTCCCTGCAATCCCACCAAAAATAGCCTCCCTCTCCACTCTCATCCCCTTTTATTAATTTTTCTTCATAGCATTTCAGACTATCTGAATCCTAGTTGTGGTTTTCACATGTTTTATGTAACCTTTTAGTCACATAATTATTTTAATGAAGTATTTAATGTACTTCAGTTGGAAAGTCAACTTTTCCTTAATAGTTCACTACCCTCTCCCTCTTTATTTTTAAAGGAGGATTCTCAGCCAAGCATTTCAGACATGGAAGACATCTGTAAAATTTATGCAAGAGGAAAGGGTCAAAGAACAAAGGCGAGATCAGCTCCGCAGGAAGGTGGCTGAAATTCTCCCAGACTTCCAGATGCTGGCACCATCATGACTATTACTTGTCCCTTCAGTCAGATACTCAGCTGTTGAGTGAGAGAAGTCTTTTGTGTATTGGTAAATACAGGCACAGTGGCCGGCTGGTCCAGAATGTGTGTGTTGTCTCCACCCACCCACATACATACCTGTATCTGGTTTATTTTCCTTTTTTGTTTTTTCCTGGGTTGCTAGTCATTTACTATAGCATTTAGCACAGTGGAATCATATGAAGTCACAGTCTAGGCCACTACTATTCAAATGTATCTGATATATTTTTAGCACAGTAAACTTTAAAAAGGACAAGTCTTTGCTTGCCCAAGCTTGTGAAGGAAAATATGTCCTTATGGCTTAATGTGAGCTGTTGATAGAAACTTTCTACTTGGGCTGGGGTTGTGGCTCAGTGGTAGAGCGCTTGCCTTGCATGCATGGGACACTGGGTTAGATCCTCAGCACCACATAAACAAATAAAATAAAGGTATTGTGTTCATCTGTGACTAAATTAAAAAAAAAAAACTTTCTACTTTAAACATAGTGAGTACTTAGAAAAGGAGGGATAGATGGTCAGAGTTTGAGGACTTCAGCATCAGTGACAAGTGTCCTACAACACCCATCCCTTTTTGGCCACCCCTGATGGCAAACCATGTAACAAAAAGGTACTCTACACAGCTGCTTTGGAGGACAGCAGCTTATCCTGATTTGTAGAGAAACTGGGGCAACAAATATAATATATAATATTGTATATAATATATAACAAATATATGTAATGTATAATCCACTGGATTTGTCTGGTCCTCAGCTGTTTGATCTAGATGTTGAGTTACTTTTCTTGAATTCAAAGCATTTTCATATCTCTAAGGTACTTGAAAGATAAAATGGTCTCTTCTTGTGAATCATCTTAGAGAATTACCTGGTAGGAAAAAATTTTCATTACCAAATGTTTATTGTGTCAAGTTCAAGTAATCTACAAATGCTCATGGTAAAACAAGTAAGATCCTTGTAGCCCTGAGGGACCTATTTGGTGTGTTGGAAATATGAATGGTAAAATAAAATCCTGTGGTTTTTCAGGTGAAAGTACCTGTTTCCTCTCGTTCTTCCTGGAAGGAAGGCACCACCTGCATCGTGCCTTGCACTTTTTTGTTATCATGGAGGATGTGTGATGATTAACCAAGACATGACAAAACACCCCCAAATGAACTTTTACTGCTGCTACAATAATCTGCCCCCACATGTTGTTTCCTTTGATATGATTATACAGTTGTTTTTAAAACTGAAGAAAATCCATCTTTTCTAAAGAAAATGGGACTGAAAGTAATTCCTTTCCATCCAAACCACTGTACATTTAGCACCCAAAAGCAAATACCAATATTAATTCAATGCCAAGACTGTAGATAAGGAAGGGTGAGTTCCTTAAGTAAAAATGTCAGGGGCCTGAATAGATCCCTTTCAAGTTTTCCTTTTTTGGGACAGAGGCACCAGGGATTGAACTTAAAAGTGTTCTTATCACTGAGCTATATTCCCAGCCCCTTTCATTTCAAGACAAGGTCTCACTAAGTTGCTTATGTTGGGCTTGAACTTGTGATCCTCCTGCTTCAACCTCTTGAGTAGCTGATACTACAGCTGTGCAGCACCACATCCAGCTTATTTTCTTTCTTAAGCTTTATTTTTGCCTCACCTCAAGCTTAGCAATCCGTAATATTCTGATTAGATCACCCAGACTTTTTACCTCCTATAGAACCCTCAAAAGAGATAATTTTTGATGCTTTCTTACTGAACCATCAGAAAGCTATGATTTGAAATGTTACTGCTAACATAACACCTGAAACAAGCAGTTTCCTGATATACAAAACTGGAAAAACAACCAATAAAATGATGGTTTGGGGCTAGGAACAGGTCCATAGGATGGGACATCAAGGTAGCCAAAGAAGCAGCAGCTACAATGAAGGGTTTTCTTAAAACAAATGAATTCAGGAGGCATACCAAACTATTTTCCTTAAAGAAAGCACTTTATTTTCCATTTAAACAACATGGTCACAGGACATCATTTTACACAAATGGCAGTAATTTGTAAAATCTCCATTTTAAAAGGCCTTGTGTCCGATTCTGAGGTGATGAGAGGATAAGAATACAGGTATAAAAACAGTGCAATATGTAGTCCATGGCCTCCATCTTGACTTCAGATATTCCCTTTAAATGTTGTTGGGCTAGTTCCATTAAATATTTAATTTTTAATATTAAATAAATACTCCTGCATATCCTTTAGTCCAACATCAGGCCCAAAAATGTAGTCAAAAAAAGGCCCCAAACATCTCAAACTATCAAATCACCCAGACAAAAGGATCACAAGTTGAGCTTATAAGCTCTGTAACATGGCATCTTGTCTCTGGATCCAGCTGAAGAAACACACAACTTCAGTTACATGAACAATTGGAATAGACTAGCTGGGGTTTTAAAGCTTTGCCTTGTAAATATGAATTTCTAGAGGTGAAAGGTGCTATTTGAAGGCTAGAGCACACTAGTAAGTCACAAGCCCATCTTGGAGATGGCCACAGCCTCTAAGAAATGTGTCTCCATTGACCATTTACTCTGTGGCCAACTGCTGGTACTCCAGCAAAACACTGCCAGCCAGAGTGGAGATAACTGCACTAGCAACAGGATTAAACTTAGCTGACTCTACAGTTCATATTAATCACAGCAAACATCCACAAGAACATAGAGTTTTATTCGGTATGAAGTTCCGCATGGCTTTGATTCTCCCCTGCATCACCTTTGCAGTGCTGGATAGAAAATGGCACACTTGTCAAGCTGCTGCTGAGAACACTGGATCCCAAACAGGTGCCTCAAGCCAAAGTCTCTTATCCATTGCTTGAGAAAATTCTTCTCTTTAAAATGCAGGCTATCAAAATATGGCTAAAATGAATCAATTCATGTAAACCTATTTACCTAGTTTATAGAGATCCTTAAACCTCACAGAACATTGATTTTTAATTATCCTGGCTAAAACTGTGCTTCTAGAATCATATTTTTGCTTCTATTAATTGAACTTTATAATAAAAAGCTAATGTCCTAACCAAGTTAAGTCTGTTAAGCAGATGATCAGTATTACATAGAATCTTACTGGCATTGTGTTTTCTGGCAGTGAAAGATTCTAGTATAGAAAATTTTCTCTTTTAAAAAATATTGGAAGTACCAAGGACTATTGCATAAGAGAAAGTTTGTAGCAATCTTATTTCTAGGCAGATGGTACAGTGGAAGACAAAAATCACTTCATTCACCAAAGATAAACAGTACTTGGAGAGCAAAGATTTACAATATCCTCAACACAAACACAAATGTAGCTGAAATGAAACAAGCAGCACACTATCCTAAAAACACACTTAAGGCTTTACTTTAGCAGCATCAGAGTAACCTACCAAAGAGGCATTGTTAATGGTCTGCTCATTTCAGAAGCACCCAGCTAGAACCACAGACTATTTTGTGAGTATCCTAAGAAACATCTGAATATCAAAGGATTTTCTCCTTTTGTCCAGTTAACTATTTGTCCCTTGAGTCTTTCAAATGGACTCATTCCTCTTCCCCAAGAAAGTACACAGTGTAATAATTATGTAAGCGGCCAGAATATAATAGGTAATTAAGCTTTACATCCAGAATGTTTCTTAACAGTCTGGGGATGTGGGGCAACCAAAAGGAGACCTGCTTCTTTAGAACAACATGAGGGTGGGGGGAAGGAGCTTGCCCTTATGGCCAAGGGACTGCTGGGATATAGGTTTGCAAGGAAATTCTCCACTGCCACCAACACCACCAGACAGTTCTCTGGACGACTCATGCAAGGCCTTGTCCTTTCAAACACTCCACAATACATTCTCCTGCCCTCCAGAGAGAAAGAACCAAGGCCTATAATGAAATCCCTCAGATGGTTCCAAAAAGTCTAGCAGCAGAGACCAAGGATGTTGCAGAGTCTACAGAAACACTGTGCATATGTAGCCCCTTGTTTGCTTCTTTTGGTTCAAACACTTCAGAAAGCTTTTACTCCACAAAAACCAATGATCTTCTTACAGGTTTGAGCTTTTTCAATAAACTGCCAATTATGAGTTCTTAATGAACTTAAAACAAGCATCTTAAGTCCAATAATCCAGAAGAATATCTAAGCAGTTCCCATCCAAGTAAGGGACACTGAGTTGCCTCATCCAGGAAATCAGGTTAGGAGTGAGCTGTTACAGAGATGGTGATCATTCCTAATTCTCCCAGATGACTTTGGTCTCTTTGTACTACTCTTTTTGTACTTTTGATACCAGGGGATTGAACCCAGGGGCATTTAACCACTGAGCTACATCCTTAGCCCTTTTTATTTTTTATTTTGAGACAGGTCTTACTAAGTTGCTCAGGGCCTCACTAAGTTGCTGAGGCTGGCTTTGAACTTGCAATCCTTTTGCCTCAGCCTCCCAAGCTGCTGGGATTACAGGCGTGTGCAATTGCACCCGGCTCACATCACATTTTGATTGTTGTTTATGATTTGGCAAGCTACTATAAATGACTATACTAATGTATCTATGAATTTTTATTATCAATTGCTAGATAATCAGAATTGGCTATTTAGCTGGGGTTTGAGACATGAAACATACCAATCTCTGCCTACATAACACTGTCCTTGACATTATTACCAGCTCTCTTATCTAAAACCTACACAACAAGAAATTAGTTATATCAGAGCCAACTTCAATTCTAAATGAATATTTGACTCTGGGCCAGACAGAGGGCATCACTGTAGAAACCACAGTGTCTGTTGGCATCCCCAGGCTGGTTCTTTGGCTCATCCCAGTGGAATACAGAGCCTATCATTTGTTAAACAATCTATCTCTGGGGAAAGCAATGACATGCCTGAAAAAAACATAATGACAATATCTTAAGGAAAATCCTAACTAATGACAAGACTGGGGAAGAGTGCTACCCAGAATTGCAGGAAGTGGTATTTCCTCTCAACATGTACAAAAGTATTGCTAAAGCAGCATGCACAAACTGATGGAAAAAAGCTAGCAATATTTCCCCTATGTTAAGCAATAAGCCAAGGCAAATTTAAGGACTCATCTTTGGGATTGCAGAATAGTACATGTATAAAGTCAAAAAACATTTCAAAAGTATATTTCCCTATATGAAACTCACTCTTAGTTCTATGGCAGAATGATCCATTCTATATAAATATTCCATCTTAGACATTTTCAGTTTTGAGATATAATTAAGAAGCAATTTATTATTTTGGAGAAAATGAGGGAAGAATAGTAATCCATTAATGAGTGGAAACCATATATACCCTGTTTTTCTCTCCTCATGAGATACTTTATGTAGAGAAGAGTGAATGGAAAGTAATGCATAAGTGGGAAGATATCAATCAACTCCTCAAAGACAGTTTATGCCAGAACAATGTGAATGCCACAAGACTGAGTTTTGCAACTTAGTGCTATAAAGTTACAGCACTGGAAATACATATGTGAACAAAAAAACAAACAAACAAGCCCTTGATATTAATCAGTCTCCCTACCAGATTAGAGAGTAGAGTGTTCCCTTATATACATGAGCATCTGTTCCTCTTCCAGCCACCATCATGTGTGCTAGCACCTTACCAAGTAAAACACAGAAAGAGGAAAAAAATCATCAATGTCTTTTGGACTTTGTTACAGTAAATTCAACACTTAAAAAAATAAAAATAATTCATTTCCTACACTCATGACTCCTACACATTACATTGATGATAATTATCTTTATCATTGATATCAACTGTCCTCTTAAGATCAGAAGACCAGAATCCATCCATCATCTCCTAGCCTGTGTGAGTAATGTCTAATACTTAAATATACAACATGTTATATACCCATAAATATACAACATGTTATATAGCCATAAATATACAACATGTTATATGCTGAAAACTGATTACCCTAATAATACTGGCTTCAATATTCTTAACCACAAACATTTTTCTTCAGTCTTGAGATTCTCCTGATAACATTTCATATATCCAGGTGCTTTGTTTCATAGTGCTCTCCACATCCGTCATCTTCATCGTGACCCCTGTGTGACCCTCCTGTGACCTTCACGACAGCTCTGTGAAGCAGCCAGGGCAGGCATCAGTACCCCATGCTACAGATGAACCTGAGACTTGGGAAAGTGACTCAACTAAGGGTCACATGGCTATTAAAACTTGAAAGAGGGACTAGAAGCTCTCCTAATCCAAAACTCCTTCTCTCATGCTAATGGATGGGAATTGCTTCTATCAATTTGTGCATTAGCAATCCACATCCTTTTCAACCTCTGGTGATTCAGTCAATTAATAAGGTGACTGGAAAGGAATGGCTCGACTTTTACTGCTTCAGTATAAAAATCTCTTATGTTATGAAGTCAGAAAAATTAATTTCTTTCCAGTCCAGTATCCAAACCTGAGCATGGCCCTATAGTGCCTGTAAGAAACTAGGGATAAGAATGAACATCCTGCATGGACACTGAAGTGTAAAATGGAAAGGAGCTGGAGGGAGGAGCCACCCCTCAGAGCTGCACAAAAGGCACTTCAGACGATGTCCTCGGCAGGGTGGTGGAATGCACGTGTGCCCAGGGTGGAGAACTGGTGCCAGTTCCGCAGGAAGCCCCTATTGTATTGGCCTGTGTCCACGATGAGCCCACAGAGGAGCCGGCGCCCGGTCTTCTGTCGAAGGGCCTGCTGGACTTCCCTCTCGGTCACATTGTAGCTGATATTTATCAGCTGAATCAGGAAGATGTAGGCCATACCTGCTGTGATGATCACAGAGTACCACACACAGGTGAAGGACAGAGCCAAGCTGCAAAGGGAGAAAAGGGCTGCTGCCATTTTTGTCATCTTGAGTCCTCAGCATTCTCACATTTTATACATTTTCTACTTATCACTAAGGACTTTGGCATTTTTTCCAGTCCTCCAAACTCAGAAACACCTTACTATCCTCAGAATACCAACAGCTGGTTTGATTTATAAGAATTAACATGTTATATTTTATTTTGTAATTATCAGTGACTCCTTTTCTAGCATGTTATATTAGAATAACAAGGGTAGTTTTTTACATTTTGCATCCTCCATACAACCAGCACAGCGCTGACATAATGACGTTCAACATCTGTTTGTTGAATGAATGAGTAATTCCTAAAGTGTACCTAACACAGGAGAAAATGAAGATGCCATAAGATTGCTAAAAATGTCCTCTAGGAAGTTGCAGATGGGAACCTAGAACAGTGCTTAAGTTATTAATCTCCATTCTTTTTCCAGTCCAATGTTGACAAACAGAAAGCAGAAAGCAAGTTCCAATACTTAGTAGCCTCACTTACTTATTAGATCCGTAGGAGCATCACAACATTTCCAACTCAGCTTCCTAAAACCAAACAGCCTTACAGGGCGGAAAAGCTCCTTTCAGGCTTATCAATGAAGCTGCAAGGAGGAGCCGCCTAATCACATGTGCCATTTGATTATACCCATTCAAACATGCACAAATGGAGAGTTAGTTGGAGATAAATTCACTAAAAGGGCCTCAGAAATGATTAAATCCAAGAACCTCACCATCAAGATGAGGTGACATGAATCACCTGCACAGAGTGAGGTGAAAACCAACAGTGGGGCTGTGCTCCTTGGTTCACTTCAATCACCCCACAGAGCGAAGACATGCTCTGCTGCAAAATGTTCATCACCTGCAGTGTCAGCCAAGAATTCCAAAACTAGATAACAGTCTCCAGATGTCTAGGAAAGAACTGTGCCCTGAGGAAGGGAACCAATCTCTTTTAATAACATCCATAAATGTCCCAATCTAGAGTAACAACGGAAAAATCTGTCCAGACTGAAAAAAAAAAAAAGCCATATAGGGTACTAAGTAGAGAAAGCAGAAATTGTTCTGAAGAAAGACAAGTGAAAAGAAAGAAGAGGACTGAACCACAGACTTTGCAGAACACTCATGTTGGAGGACAACAGTGGAGGAAAGGGAACAGAGAATGTTGCAGGGGAGCATATGACGCTGAGAGGTGGGGGTGACGAGGCCAACCCTGAAGAATCCCAGTTTTTGCTAATGCATGGAAATCTTTACAGTATATAAACAGGCCCCTACCTAATAATGCCTAAGGAAATTTTGACCTAGATAACACAGTAATCATGAGTGATTAAAAAAAAAAAAAAGAACAGGAAAAACTATGAGAAGTTAGAAAAGAAAGGTTATAGAGATGGTGAGCACTTTTCAAAAGAATCAGGAACAATAAATTAAGGTTGGGCTAAAGAGCATCAGAAAGTAGCAATAAAGTGAAAAAAGATTCTGGTATTGCTAGTTATATTTATTGTTTTAGTTTCAGTGTTGCTACCTTGAAAGCTCCTGATTAAGCCTGGGCCTGTCTGTACAATACTAGCTCCTTACTTTTTAAGTGTTAACAATCGTTTTGACATCACTCTAGAAAAATGCATATAACCACAGCACAATTATTGGCAATTTCAGGTATATCCAGGATCCCAATAGTCTGTCCTACATTTTGGACAAATCCTAACCTAACAGCAAATAACAGCTTCTATTAGTGACAACATCTATTACTTCTTTGCTGGGTGTGTCAACTTTGGGATACATATCTCACCTGTAATTTGCATAAACTCCAGGACAATAGAAAAGGGCAGTGAAGACATTTCTATCTCTACAAATGGTGTCCAAGGTCAGCATTATCCCATACACTGAAGTGAGCAAGAAGATCAAAAGGGCAAGTATAAATGCTTGATGATTTGATTCTCCAACGCAGCTATTTATCCTAGAAACAGCATGGGGAAGAAAAGCAAACACATTTTAAAAAGTTCTTTACATAACTGACATAAAAAACAAAAAAGCTTTGAAAATAAAAATAATGTAATTTCAGTTATTAAAAGGTTAGGTTCTATTTTTCAACTTTAGAGAACTAAAACTTGTCCAACTTGAGCAATGCAGTTCTATATTCTATGCTCTTTACCAGGTAGAATCATTATCATTTAGTTTAAGGAAAAAGCAAAAAGCAGACCCAGCTAATAAACCATATGAAATATATACACATATATTTATATTGGAGATTGAACCCAGAGCCTTGACACATGCTAGGCAAGGGCTCTACCACAGAGCTACATCCCTAACTCCTCTTCCTTGGTATTAATAAGTGACGTCTATTACCCACTGACAAATAGTCAACTCTACAAACACCATGCTGAAGAAAGGAAGCTATATGGTAGAGTTATAAAATCTTTAAAAATGCTAAGTCAGAAGTACTCAGTACAGGAAAATACATGATGCTAGGTATATCAGAGAATATTAAAAGGATCCAAAGAGGTTAGAAACACAGTGTGGGGTGGAGAACAACCTGATAACATACAGGCTACTTGTCAGGTAAAAACAGTTCTGTGTCATGGCCATTTGGAGGGCAGGATGTACACGCTGTCTCTTCTGCCCACTGCACACCAGGATGCTCAGGTAGGCCAAGTAGATTTCACTTGAGAAAGGGTACCAGGTCCTCTGCCAACTAGCAATAGATACACACAGGAATAAATGATGAAGACAAAGAAGTAGAATATCTAAAAATGGAAATACCTGTTTACCCCTAAAGACAAAGTCCCAGAAAAGAGCTGCCCCTGTACTTGGGTCATGCACTTGAGTTCCACTCTGATGCCTTCCAGGCCTTTCAAGCACCCTCACCTTCTCCTGCATCCTCTGCTAAGGGGAGGTAAGCTATATGGCAAAAAAACAATTCAATTATCACCACTATCTTAAGAGCAATGAAGCTACCAATATGCTACTAATAGTACTCCTGTATCTGAACACTCAATACTCCCTTCAGTTTACAGTAAATCAGTAAAGCTGCAAACATCTTTAAATGTTGCACTTGTATCTTATAAACCTTACATGTGTTCCTCAGTCACTGGCCAGCTGGAAGGTATAAAAGAAGCCCATCCCTCTGCAAATAAGCAGTTATCTGGTGGGGCTTCAACTCCATAATGTTGAGTGGAAATCACTGGCAGCATCAAAAATTATTAAGGGTCTATGGCAAGAGAACAAAAAAGAGTTACCTAAAAATAGGAGAACACTTTCCTGAGCCCTCTGTTCAAAAAGAACAGCACAGGAAAATACACATATGCTGATAAATTCTTTTTTAAAAAAAAATCATTCAACTCTATGAGAAAGGAAAAGACAAACGAGCGCTTCAAAGGAAAGTCGCAAAATGAAAAAGAAAGAAAAAGGAAAACCACACCCAGAGCATTTGTTTTTCTCCTTCAGGAAAAGACTGAAGGAACTAAATCTGTGAAACTCAAAAAACTGATGACTAAGTGGGAACATCCCTAAAGCCCACAAATATCTACAAGGTGTAAAGCTAAGAATGCGAGAAATTTTAGGCTAGCACAAATATCAAATATGGCTAGGGAGCTGTACATGAATTCACACTTTCTAGGCCTCCAAATATTTCCAACATACCAGACACAATGATGATCCATTCTCCTTACACAGATGCCACAAATTCGACAATGCCACGCCCGGGCTGGCCGCACCAGCTGACACTTGGCACACCAGTCCTCCTTCACCTTGGTGGGGCTGCTGGCCAACATCCTAGAGGAGCCCTTAAGGTCATCCTTCGGCGTGCGGTTGTTGAGACTGCCCGATGTGTCGGCTCCAGGGAACCCTTTGGTCTTCTCCTGCCCTTTTTTGCTCAGACATTCGTTTTGGCTGTTGCTTAGGAATTTGTCATTGCTTACTGGATTGCTGAGGTAGCCTGGATTCTTCTTGGCTCTATACAAGGCCAGGAGTATCAGAAATAACCCGCAGGTAAGAACAGCCAGCCGAGTGGGCCCCACACGCCCTCTGGGAACCACTTCCCGCAGGAACACATAGTACATGTAGCCCAGTGAGAACAGTCCAAGGCTCAGGAAAAACAGAGTCTGTTCTTTCCTTCTGTGAGTGAGGTAGTAGTACCACAGAGCCAGCACAGGAAGGGAGGTCAAAACCACCACCCCCAGGAGGAAATGCCAGGAAGCCACGTGAAGGAAGACAGGCAGAAGGACCAGTGGAGGAATGATGCTAATGTTAACTTTTTTGGCTCCCCTAAGCCACGGAATTCGGAGGCGATCAGAAATTGTATTCATGATTCTTTCACAAGTCTCTGGCTGTACTGATTTACACGTAAGCCATCTATTCAGAAAGAGCACAAAGAGAAGGCACTTCATATGGGTCTGCTGAATTCAAAACCACAGAACACTGAATGCCATATAGCAGGATAAATGATAAAAGAGACTGAAACCAAGCATTTTATTTCCTTACTACTAAGCATGCGCTTTTCAGACTTTAAAAAACAGGAACACGAAGATAAGGTTTAGAAATTTAACACTCAAGATTATATGTTAAACAGATACATAGGTATTTAATAGGTATATACATATACTCAATACAAGAAATATTTAGATATGGGTGGATATACGGTTAAAGCAATCTCAAAAATTCACAATCTGTGCAGAAAAAATGAGAATTCAACATAATACTATATAAGTGACAAAGCAATGATAATCAACTCTATGATCAAGTGTTACAAAGAGTGTTCAGAGGAAGGTGAATTCTTCTGGTGGAGTCATTGGAGGGATCTTAGCAGAAAAAAAAAAAAAAATTAGATCTGTGCTTGACTCTGATGGCCAGCTAGCATTTATGTGGGTGGAGAGGAAAGGAGAGAGATATCCGGCATTCCAGTGAAGACCTGTCCTGGGCCTAGAAAGCACATCAGTCCATCAGGGACAGGGCTTTGCACAAAGAATGGAGATCAAACCAGTATAAGTCAAATGCCTGACCCTGATGACAGAATGGCGTCTGTTGACACTTTTGCACTCTTAGGCTATGCTATGGTCTGAATGTCTGTGTTCCCCCATATTCATGTGCTAAAACTAATCCCCAACACATTGGTAGAGATGGGGCTGCCAGAAACAGTGGCATGCACACCTGTAGTTCCAGCTAATCTTTTGAGCCTGAGACAGAGGGATCCCTGGAGCTCAACAGTTTAAGGCCAACCTGGGCAACTTAGCAAGACCCTGTCTTAAAAAAAAGGTTGGGGGTAGGTATGATGGTGCACACCCGTAATCCTAGTGGTTTGGGAGGCTGAAGCAGGAGAATCTTAAGTTCAAAGCTAGTCTCAGCAACTTAGTGAGTACCTAAATAACTTAGCGAGACCCTGTCTCAAAATAAAAAATAAAACGCAGATTGGAGGGCCAGGCATGGTGGTGCACTCCTGTAATCCCAGTGGCTCTGGAGGCTGAGACAGGAGGATTGCAAAAAGCCAGGCTCAGCAAAAGCGAGGTGCTTTCCTGTCTCTAAATAAAATACAAAAAGGACTGGGGATGTGGCCCACTGGTTGAGTGCCTCTGAGTTCCATTCCAAGTACCAAAAAAAAAAAAGAGGGTTGGGGATGTAGCTCAGTGCTTGAATGTCCCTGGATTCAATCCCTGGTACCAAAAACGAGGAGAGGCTTTAGGAGGTGATTAGGTCATACATGAGAGCAAAGCTCTCATGAATGGGATTATTACCTTATAAAAAAAAGCCAAAGGAGCTTATGTGCCTTCCCTCCATGTGAGGATGCAGCAAGAAGGCACCATCTATGAAGCAGAGAGCAGCCCTCACCAATCAGAGTGCGTACTGGTGCCTTGGTCTTCACAGTCTCCAGAACTGTTAGCAATAAATTTCTGTCATTTATAATTTCCCCAGTCTAAGGTATTTTGCTATAGCCCAAAGAGACTAAGATAGATTTTAGTACTAAAAAGTGGGGGGCTGCTGGAACAAATACCTAAAAATATGGAAGCAGTTTCAGAACTGTACAGAGGATACAGTTTTGAAGTGCATCCTAAAAAAAAAAGCAAGCCTACATTACTATGTAAGGGCAATTTTGGTGACAGCTCAAAGAGGAGAGCTATAGAGAAAAAGGCTCAATCTTAGAAATTGTCTAAGAGGTCATGAGCAGAAATATTTAGAATTATGGATGGTAAAGGCCTTTCTGATGAAGTCTAAATGGAAATGCGAAACTGGAAGAAAGGTAATTCTTGATTCAAAGTGACAAACAACCTGGCTTAATTATGTTCATGTCCTGGTGTTTTGTAAAAGTTATAAATCAAGAAGGCTAAAACTGGAAATTTGATGGAAGAAATCTCTAAACAGTATTCAAGGTGCTGCATGTCTTCTCTTGAATGCTTATAATAAAATCTGAGGAGATTTAAAGACAGAATTTATAATCAAGATGGAAACAGAACTTAAAGATTTGGAAAAGTTCTCAGCCTGTCTATATTGTAACAAATGAGAAAGCACGTTTGGGAGTAAGTATCAAGGGTGTGGGTGAGATCAACACAGACCAGTCCTGCTGTTCACTAAGGCAGTGGAAGAATGACCCTGAAAGCTCCACTCCCATCACAAGCCTAGAATGCCAGGACCTTGACGGCAGAGCAGTTTCATAGCAAAGACCCATTGCACCTGAGACCTCAGGGCTTGCTGCCTAGTGCCACTTCACCACTCTGATCCCTACATTCTGAAGCAGCATTCCACAGCAGCCCCAGGTATGATTCCAGTGGATCCAGGTGCAGTATAGGTTACAGTGTCCACCCCTCCAAGGGGCACTAGTGGTAAATCTTGGTGGCAGTCATAAGAACCAACTCTTAAGAGCTGTAGAGACATGACAGCCTCAAGGCCAAAGCAGAGAACTGCCACAAGGACATAGCCACCAGAGAGAGCCCCCACTATGGCAAAGCCTAGTGGAGTCATGGGAGTGGGGCCACATCCCACACCTAATAGGCCTGCCCCTGGGCTCCTAGACTGGTAGGGCCACCAGTATGCAACTCCAGCCAGGGACAGAGAACTGTAGGCACATGACTCCAACTCAATGGAGCTGCAGTATGAGGTGCACCCAGCAAGGTTATCAGGGGAGGAATGCCCAGAGCTGTAGGGGCCCACCCTCCATCTTAGTATGTCCAGAAGGTGGAATTGTCAGCCCAAGTTTATTCTCAAGCCTGAATGTTGTTTTACCTGTGGGGCTGGAAGCTTTCATTCCTTTCTTCTTATTTTTGGAATGGGAATGCCTGTTCTATTCATGTCCCACCACTGTATTTTAGAAGCACACAATTTATTTATTTCACAGGTTCACAGCTGGGAGAAAATCTGCCTCAAGATGAACTATGCTTGAATCTTACTCATATCTGATTTAGATGATATTTAAATTATATTCTGGACTTAAGACTTTTGTGTTGATGCTGGAAAAAATAAAGAATTTTGAGGTTTGAAGATGGATAGAATGTGTTTTGCATGTGAGAACATGAATTTGAGGGGTCAGTGATGGAATGCTGAACACTAGTGTCCCACCAAATTTATACATTGGAATCTAATCCTCAAGGCAATTATATTAAGAGATGGGGTCTTTAGGAGGTGAGGAGGTCACAAAGGCAGAACTCTCTAGTATGTGATTAGTGAGTGTCCTTACAGAAGAAGCCCAATGAAGATCACCCACCCCTTCTGCCACGTGGGGGATGCAGGTGCCATGTATGAGGAATAGGGCCCTCACTAGATACTGTTCTGCCAGCACTGTGATCTCGGATTTCGCAGCCTCCAGAATGGTAAGCAATAAATTTGTTATTTATAAATGCCCAAGTCTAAAGTATTTGTTATAGAAGCCTGAATGAACTAAGGTTAGTAAGGAAAGGTAAGGAATCAGGAAAGAACTTTAAAACAATTTTATTAAGTAGGACTAGAACTTTGAAGTGAGTGGGAGTAACCACATGGGAATCATACAGAGCAGCAGGGACAGTGAAAACACTGGAACCCTATCTCCAGAGGTGAAGGATATAGAGAGAGCAGAGGAGAGAATTCAGGGGACAGCCTCAGTCTTAAGGACTAGAAAGGAGAAAGAGTTAGCAAAGTTAATGGAAAAGCTGTGGTCTTGAGTGACATCAGTTATGGAAAAAGCATAATTTCTCCATTCATTAGTGTAAAGCGTTCCATTTTCTCAGTATGGATTTTAGACTAAATCTAAAGAAGCTATATTTAAAGACACCTGTCAAGGAAGAATTATAAAGAGGCAATGGAGTCTTTAGGAGACAAAGTTGGTACAAGACTGCAGTGGTCCTCAGAGGGTGCTTTCCATGGCTAGATTAATGCACCAAGCTCTAAGTCAACAATCTGCAGTTGAAATGACTTTTTATATCAGAAGTAATAAAAGCAAGTTTCTAATATCCCTAGTCTTCTCACATTACTGCTTTCCATAAGATAAGAATTTTAAATACATAATTATTTAGAAAGTAGATTTAAAATGTATGTTTGTCATACATTTTTTTCAGTGATGTTAAAAATTATCTTCTTGGATAGTAATTCCTATCACTGAGAGTGGTGAAAATAAAGGCCCAATAAGATGTGATCAATCAAGACGGTGTTGCCATTCACCCTGAAAACAGTCAATCCAGGGGAGGTTCATGCCTTCTGACTGAAGCTCCTCCTCAGAAACAAGGGGTAAAACCAGCAACAACACAAAAATGATCTTTCAAATCTCAAGGTGTTTTGAAGCTAAGTGGAATGTAGTCAATCTCTAATGAAAGGCCACTGAGAATGCAGGAACTGTCTGGAACTAATGTATTCATTTTAAACGTATAGATTCTGCTAGCTTGCAGTATATAAATTTAACTTGCTTGGTATACCCTTATCTGCCTGTTCTCTCCATCATCTCTCTTTAAATGAAAAATGATAACGTTCTAGTAAACTAAGCTGGACCAGTGTGCACTTCTACGTAATTCGTCTTTATAAAATCCCCACACTTGACATAGAAAACAACTCTCAATTTTAGATCCTTGGAAATGGAATCAAGAGCAAAATCTAGCTTTCTGGATGGCAATGCTCAAAGTACACATGGTAGTTCTTAAAAGAGCCGGTAGGGTCAGCATCAAGAAAAGCTCTGTTCTTACCTATCACATCCTTCATCCAGATCTTGACAATCACACAAACAAGCAGCCATGTGGTTCTTTTCCCCATTTCGATCTATGTATTCGCAGCAGCACAGGGGCTCCAATTCAGGTTCTTCGGTTTTCTTTTTCTTCACTGGCTTCATACTGACTGTCCTTCTGTGCTGTGATTTGCACCTGTCACCATGAGGCATAAGCAGCACTCAGAAGGTAAAGGTGGAAAGAACCCAATTCATATCTTGTAAATACATCCACGCCTCTCGGATGAACGCCAACGCCTGAGTAATCAAAAATGAGAAGAAAGTGGGGGAGGGGTCCCAATTTCATCAGGCATTTGTGGCTTCACATTGCCAGACAGGGCTCTCAAGGGATCTTGGGGCTCCAAGCCGCCTTCACCTCCCCTTCCCAACTAGGGCAGGCGCCGTCTGGGCACAAGACGTTCCCATGGCGACAGCCGACCACGCGGCCCGGGACAGCCTGGGCGCGGGCGGTTGAGTTCACCTGCGGTGCTGGCTGGGAAGGGCCAAGCGGTCCCCTCCCCACGGCTAGGTGCTGTGGAAACTCTCTCCCAGGGGAGCAGGGAACAGCGAAGCGTATGCTTGCTCGCACTCGCGAACGCGCCCCAAAGCTGGAGCTGCCAACCAGCTAGGGGAACACCACCAGGTTCCCGGGCAGCCCGGAGGTCGCCGTCCAGCTTCCAAAGGACCGCGACTCCACCGCCCCCATCAAACTGGAGAACGTGGGCGGGCCTCAAGCGCCGCCCCGCTAGGAGAATGACCTTGGAAAGGAAGTTACCTGCTCTCTCGACGGAGGTGCGGCTGCAGCGAAAGAGGCGGAGACCGAGGGGAAAAGACTCTGCTCCACCACAGGCGCGGAAGCGTCTTTCGATCTCGACTCCGCGGTGCTCCAGCCGTGACGGCTGGAGTCCGGGACCCCGGCTCCGCTCAGCCGTACCCACGCCGCAGCTGCCCACCTGTGAGCACAGCCTGCCGGGGCCCGGGCGGCGCCTCCCGGTGCCGTCCTCGCCGGCCCGGCTCGGCGCCGCAAGTCCGCGCGCGCTTCCGGGTGCCCCGCCCCCGGCGCCGGGGATCCCCGCCCGCCTGCACGTGCGCCGCCCGTCGCCCCGCGAGTCCGCCAGCGAAGCCCCTCCCCCGTCGCCGGACTAGAGGGCTGGTTCTCGGAGGCTGTCCGTGCGCGGGGCGGGGGAGTGCAGGGCTGACACGGTAACCCCACGCGCCTGAGCTCCGCCGCTACCTGCGGCGGCGCGTCGGCGGGGCAGCCTCCCGAGCCTTCGGGGTGTGGACGGGTTGCGGAGACGGAAATACTGGGAACCTAGAGGATTTCCGAACTACACAAGACCGTGGGTCCGGCAGCTTTCTTTCAGACGCCCGCAACAGGCGCTGGGGGCGATCAGCGCAAATGTTACGGAGGTACCTCCCCTATATTCCGGGACCTTCCCTTAAAGGCCCATCGCTGCTCCCAGATCTGTTGAGTTACCCAACTTGTTCAGTCTTAGGATTTGTGGCCAGCAGTCTGCATTCGACCAGCAGGCCTTTCCAGTACTTCTGTTCCAGTAGTTTGCGTATTTGAAATAAAATTGCCCTGAGATGAGAGTCCTCTCTGGGTTCTGTTTTTCCACTGAATTTTTAAGTGTTGGCCTATGTGTATATTTTCACTGCCTCGGGCATTCTGGATGTTTTGCTTTTGTTTTTAAGGAAAAAATGAAGAAAAATTACAACTCACACATTTTGGGTTTTATTTATGTTCAGTTTACATAGCAGGTTCAAATTTTACGAATCGAATTCTGCCTGCATAGTTTTAATTTATAAAGCAACTTTGGTAATCATCTTTGAGGTATGTTATTAAAGTAAAAGTTTTAAAGAAATCACAAAAATATTGTTTGTCAAATGACTTCCCAAACTTTTCTTACCTCCTGGAAAAATGTCTGATTTCAAATAACTTCACAAAGTCCATATTTTCATGAATCACTTGTATTGAGATATAAATGCCTAAAAACTTTTTATGGAAGAGCTTCACTGAATGAGCCCAGCTAAGTTGTATTGGGACATACTACTCCAGAAGTATTTATTAAAGAGCTAAAGTTTGTGTCTAGTTTATAACTTAACAACTAAAACAACCCCCCCCCCACACACACACACAAAAGGTATAGGTGGCTACTGAATTGTAATACACAAATTATTTTCAGCTAGACTGGCCACTTCCACCATGAAAGACTGCTAAGCTGAATCTAAGCTTAGTTCAAGTATATATTTGATCTGTCACTAAATGCCCAGATTTTAACATCATCTGTTTTTTAAAACTCAGAGAATGGCTCTTCATATTGAGCATTTGTATCCTACATATTTCCTTTTCCTAAATTGACTCTTATGCCACTTGATACATAAAGAGGCAAGATAATCTCACCTCCGCTATCTTAATAAAAAACTCTTTCATAAAGATGCAGCATGGCTGAAGAACCTTTCAGATAATAACTATCAACATGCAGATTCAAGGTTTGACCACTGAATTAGCATGCCAAATAAATGGAGACATTGTAGTATTTTACACAAACCTAGAAATGTCCTGTATGCCTGAAAATTGATCCTTTAACATTAGTAATGATCTAGAGGTTTCCTATATTATCTTTAGACTCTTAAGCTTATCTCAACTTTGAAAGCAGTCCACGGGACACTTACTGATTGATTCTGTGCTAACATAAATTTAAAGCATCAAACTGTAAGCCTCAATATAGAAAAAAGACGGTACCATTCATTCAATTCAGAGTGTCTAGTTTTCTTTTTTTATCCTAGAATTTCAAGTCCAGAAAATATGTCATGGTTCACTGAAGAAGTTCACAGCTTTAAAATATGTTTTAGGAAATGAAAAGATAGATTCATAAGGCCATCAGAGAAGAATTATCAAACAAATGTTATTAAAAAGAATTTCATATTAGGAATCCAAATACGAAAACGTGGAAATGTTCATATAACAATGAAAATCCTTCATCCTCTTTCTTCTGAATGTTTTCTATTAGTTCCAAGTATCTCTACAGTTTCACTAGCTTTTCACAGCCATGCCAGTTTTGTTCTTATTTAGTAGATCGAAGGTTTTCTGAAGCATAATGAGTGAGCTCTTCAGCTGCAAACAAAATTAATTTTCAAAATCAGATTTTTAAAATTTTTCTGATTATTTTATGCCAAAATGTTACAATTAAATTCAACATTGTTTGTTATGCAAATGAAACACTGAATATGAAACACTCAATTCTTTAGGATATCTGCTGTCAGTATGCTTGCTACACAGTTCCCCTCATCTGAGTACTGCATTTTTTCCTACTACAGTATATTTCTACTTTTCAATATGTCCATTGATCACATTATCCTGAGGGAAAGGCTGGTTTTCTTAAATAGTTTCAGAAATTACACTGGTCTCTTAACTATTCCCTACACGACTTAAGCTCCACTGATGGGCTATTCCTTACTATTATGTTCATGTTCCTGTTAACATATCTAAAACTTACCGCTACCTACTGTCTCTAGTTTTCCCTAATCATGCGGCTTCTAAATTCCAAGAGCATTACATGTACCACTTAACACTTTGTTGCTGAATTTTGTACTTTTTAAAATCTTTAACAATACACATGGATGTTTGATTTCTCTAATAAAATTGTAAGCGACTTGGGATGAAGAATTATGTCTTGTTCTTTCTTGTATTTATTCATTCACTCCACAAATATTTACTGCTTACTTAGTACATGCTGACCACTATTGTAAGACTGAGTATAAAATGGCTCCCTACCTTTTTTTTCTTTGTTTTTTTTTTAATGAACCAAAATGCATTCTGCTATCATGTATACCTAAGTAGAATAAATATATAAATAAAATTTTAAAAAATGTTTTGGGCAATGATAAGTCATAAAAAAAAAACCTACCTTTTTAAAAAATATTTTTTAGTTGTTGATGGATCTTTATTTTATTCGTTTATTTAAACATGGTGCTGAGGATTGAACCCAGTGCCACACACATGCCAGGGAAACACTCTACCACTGAGCTACAGCCCCAGCCCAGCTCCCCACCTTTATGGAGCTTACAAACTAGTGAGGGATTAACTAAAATGAATAGTCACGTATATAAATATAAACTTAGACATTTATTTATTTTTGTGGTGCTGGGGCTTGAACCCAGAGCCTTATGCATGCTAGATAAGCACTGCACCACTAAGTTACATCCTTTTTTGTGCCTTTTGGTTTCTTCTGTAATGTGAGCACACTTAGATGGCACCATTTATGATCAATGGGCCCTCAGACACTGAACCTGCCTATTCCTTTATCTTGGACTTTCCCAGCTTCCAGACTGTGAGAAATTTCTTTTATTTATAAACTACCCTGTCTCAGGTATTTTGTCATAGTAGCACAAACAGACTAAGGAAGAAGTCAGAAGCTAATATGATTATTTAAAGTTAAGGGAGTAGATGAAAATACCTAAAGGGAAAGTAATGGAGAAGGAAAGAGAATCTAGCCCACAGCTCTGGAGCATTTGGGCCAGAAAGAAGTATAAGAAATGGTTTTGGGGGCTGGGATTATGGCACAGTGGTAGCGTGCTTGCCTAGCATGCGTGAGGCACTGGGTTCGATCCTCAGCACCACATAAAAATAAAATAAAGATATTAAAAAAAAAGAAAAAGAAATGGTTTTGACCAACAAAGAGTAGTTTTACATGATTCTAAGTGAAAGAAGACAGTCAGAAAATACCACATATTGTATAAGCCATTTATATGAAATGTCCCAAATAGGCGAACCCATAGTAATGAAACAGGGAGTGACTGCTAATTTGTACAGGGTTTCTTTTGGGGTGATGAAAATGCTTAGGAATTAGATGGTGGTGATGGTTATATAGATTTGTGAATATACTAAACATTCTTTAAAAGGGTGAATTTTATAGTATTTGAATTATGTCACAATAAAGCTTTTTTTTATGGTTTTAAAGAAGACAAGATTAAGCTACATTTCAAGAAAGGGGTGGTCAGTTCCAGCAAGTGCTGACACTGTAAGATTGAAGACTTTAAAAAGATACATAATATTTACATGCTAAAGATCACAGAAGACCTTATCTTAATCAGTATCAATGAGGGGAATAATGAGAAAATACATGGATTCAACTTTGTACCCTCTTGAACCCCTACTAAAAGTATAGTGAAGGGATTTTCTTCCTCCTTTCTTGTTTTTTTTTTCTTCTTTTTCTTTTCCTTCTTTTTTAGTGGGGATTAAACACAGGGGCATTCACCAAGTGCTGATGGTCAAGATCTAGTTGATGAGGAAGAATGAAAATAGAGAGGTAGTGACACACACCTGTAATCCCAGCTACTGAGGAGGCTGAAGCAGGATAATCACAAGTTCAAGGCCAGCCTCAGCAACTTAGCAAGACCTTGTTTCAGTACAAAGGGTGGGGTGATAGCTCTGTGGTAGAGTGCCCCTAGTTTTAATCCTCAGTAGTAAGGAAGCGAGGGAAGGAAGGAGGGAAGGTGTGGAGAAGCTAGAGGCGTGATGGATGAAGTCACCCACTAACTCACACCGGAACTTACCTCCTATAGGCAGAGGAATGTTTCTAATATTAGTTAAGAAGAGAATAGGAGTGCAAGGATAGAATGGTCTATAAATGAGTTATAGAATGCGGAGGGAAAGTTTCTCTTTTCTCCATATGGCACAGTCATTAATTGAGAGTGAGGGAAAAATGGGAGGAGAGGACAAGGGGAAAAGTGAACACAATCTGTCCTTGCCGAGGGTGGGAGGAAAAAGTCACTAAGAAACTGTAGGTACAGCACATCTTAGAAGCACCAAGTTGAAGCTGTAACTTTCAGTGCCCACATGAAAGTCCAAGAACTGTAATTGAATTTTCTTAAAAAAATTACATATATATAAATAGAATGATAGAAGGAAATAAACTATTAACAGTGATTGATTGTATCTGAATGTTAAAACTCTATGTTCTGCTATTCTCTTTTTTAATTTTGAAAGATGAGTGTGTTGTATTCATAATGGAAATATTAATCTTCATTTTTCAGACTAGCACATATTGGTGATACCATGTTGAAGAGATGTTAATAACAAAATACTGAAATGACCTAAATATTCACTTTAATGAAGAACTGGTAAAATAATTATGTCACATTTATACAGTTGAACCCTATGCAGCTATTAAAAGAACAAGAAGTGCTTTATATGCTGACATAGAAGTATTGCTAAGATGCATCATTCATACATAAAAGAAAAATAATGAAGAGTGGGTAATAAAGGTAGGAGTTACTATTTCTATAAAAATTTAATTTTAAGCATAAAATTTTATCTAGAAGATCAATAAAAAGAATGAAGTAGATGTATATATGATGTTACATAGAAACATTTTCAAAATCTATTATAAATTTTAAAAAGAGGATGCTCAACAATGTGTATAGTATGTTCCCAGCTCTGCAAGAATAAATAACACAAGTGCCTACATACATAATATGTATAATGCAGAAACTTTCCTCAAATTATAGTATAGGAAATATTCTCTAATAACGAGAGCAATTGCTTCACACTGGTATGAAGGTACTAAGTACTTTGGTACAGAGATTTGCCTACCTGTTCAAGCATCACTATGGAATCTTGGAGCACTCCTTTTAAATGATGAGCCTGATCTTTGTTCTTTTTAATGTTTTCAGTTCTTGAGACAATATCAGAAGCTAGACTGAAAGAAAAATAACATCCCAAATCAAAAGACTAGCTTCTGATCTTTCATTTCCAGAAATTGTCAGTGCCTCATATATTGCAAACAAAACACAAAACTAAACCAAAAAAACAAGCTAATTGGGTAATGAGGAGACCAGAATTTTTAAGACTGGAATTAGATTTTCTACAACTAAATAAATGCTGAAATAATATGGTGAAAACAGGCTGGGGAGGGGGATGAGACTTACTTTAAAGATTTCTCTTCTCGGACGTGGAGACGGTAAAAGGACTGAGCAGCAAATTCTACCTTTGACAGCTTCAGAAACAGTGTTACATTCAACAAAACTAGCAACAGCAAACTAAACAGAACAAACAGAACCTGGTTAATCCATACTTATACCTAAAGCATCACTAATATAAAACATATATGCAAAAGCCTCAAAAATGTGTATTTCTAAGACTATTTACTAGTCATTTAAATAAATCATCCCTATTTTATTGTGTGAAACAATTACTTTTATTTTTATTTATTTATTTTTTTCTTGGCACCAGAGATTGAACTCAGGGGTGCTCGACCACTGAGCCACATTCCGGCCCTATTTTGTGTTTTATAGAGAGACAGGGCCTCACCGAGTTGCTTAGCACCTCACCATTGCTAAGGCTGGCTTTGAACTTGTGATTCTTCTGTTTCAGCCTCCCAAAGTGCTGGGATTACAGGCATGAACCACCACACCCGGCTAAATAATTACTTTTAAATATTAAGTGAACATTAAAAAAAAGATGGAAAGTAACAGAGTAATAGTAAAAGTCTTTTAAAAAGCCCAACCTACAGGTTGGGGTTGTCTCTGACATCTCTCCTCTCTGCTAGAAATCCCAGCCAGTATTGATGTGTGACCACCAGCTTAAAAATCTACCAGATAAGCTTTCCAGATCTATTTTTGGGTACTTTGACTTAGGCAATTACACACTTATAATGCTGCATTTCAAAAAGGAAATGAAGATCAATACGCAGCTGATCTTAGGTGGATAATGATGTATCTCTTATTCCCAGGGGAACCCCCCCCAAAATTAACCATTTAGCAAAACTTTCCTCTTGTTCATCCTGGACAAAGAAAGTATCAAATTCCCAGTATACATTAATGATGTCAAATATAAAATGTTATGTGTTAAATATACTTAATGTATTGGTCTTCATAGCAGTCTTTTTTTCATAGCAGTCTTTCAAGTGAATCAGTACATATCTTATTACACATATATGCAAATACATAGATGGCATCATATCTATTTTTTTTCTGTTAAAGCAATGACTTGACATTAAAAATATATAATGGAGGTTTGTGGTGTAGCTCAGTGGTAGATCCCCAGCATCACAAAAATAAAAAATAATTCACTTTTACCCTTCAAGAAAAGAATTTAAGAAAAATAATTTAAAGTTAGCAAATAAACAATCTATGAAATTATTATGGCATTGAAATTATACATGGATCAATATTTTAATATTTGACTATAAATTTTCTATAAATTTTGCAAAGTAATGCAAAATAACACTAAGTTTTTTGACTATAAATTTTGCAAAGTAATGTAAAATAACACTGATATTTGCCATCCATTATTGTCATAGAAACCCAATTTAAGCAAAATATGAAAACCTTTTATAAAACTTGAATAACAAATATTTACTGTTTTGAAATCTATGAGAAAAATAGTTGATATAAAATTTATCATCCAGAGTGTATCACTGAGTCAGAACCAATTCAATTAATTTGAAGGACTATCTCAAGAGTCATATAAAGCTATGTAGATATTAGTTCTCTAAATATAAATGGCTAAGTAGATTCCTAGAGTGTACCCTGAGATTCAGATCCCAGTATTTCTCACCATGTGGTGCTCAGATTACTTGAATCAGAATAACCTGGAATGTGTGCTTTAAAATACTGATTCCTGATCCCTAGTAAAGATCTACCCAATCAGTCTCTGGGACTGGGGCCAAAAAATTCACAGTGTAGCAAACTCCCCCAAGTGATTCTTATGCACAGTATAGGGTAAGAACTACTGACCTAATCAAATAGAGTAAAACAGTATTATTGGGACTTTACCAGCATGTGTACATAAGTATTCCTTTTAAATTTATGGAACTTTCCATAAAAACCTATGATAGTAGAAATGGATCAGATTGGTTAAATTTTTTTAAATGTTTTTGAAATGCATACTTATATTCCTTCAAATTTAACTACTCTGAAAATCATACATCAAAAACTATCAGACTATCAACCTATAAAATTGCTGATTTCCTAGGCCAACATTGGTCAAATAATAGTAATTTCAACCCAATAAATATACAAATGCATTCAAATTCTCTGGGAAACTAGTTAAAAGTAAATGAAGATACAAATAAAATAAGCATTCACAACAAATACTTACAAAATACTCATCACCACAATAAGAGCAGTGTTACAGCTGTCCATTTTCTTTCCTGAAGATTACAAGAAAAAGGCTGCATTAGAATGAGGATTGTAGCCGGGCGCGGTGGCGCAAGCCTGTAATCCCAGCACTTAGGGAGGCTGAGACAGGAGAATCGCGAGTTCAAAGCCAGCCTCAGCAAGGGCGAGGTGCTAAGCAACTCAGTGAGACCCTGTCTCTACATAAAACACAAAATAGGGCTGGGGATATGGCTCAGTGGTCGAGTGCCCCTGAGTTCAATCCCCAGTACCAAA
>PVHX01008524.1:45669-82955 GCA_004024805.1 Geosciurus inauris | reverse complement strand
AAGCCTGTAATCCCAGCACTTAGGGAGGCTGAGACAGGAGAATCGCGAGTTCAAAGCCAGCCTCAGCAATGGCGAGGTGCTAAGCAACTCAGTGAGACCCTGTCTCTACATAAAACACAAAATAGGGCTGAGGATGTGGCTCAGGGGTCGAGTGCCCCTGAGTTCAATCCCCAGTACCAAAAAAAAAAAAAAAAAAGAGTAAATAGTATTCCACTGTGTGTGTTCATTTTACCATATTTTATCCATTCATGTGTTGGTGGATATTTGGGTTATTTCTACATTTGGGCTATTGTAAATAATTCTGCTATGAACATGAGTGTATAAAGATCTCATAAAAATCCATTTTGAGTATAATATGCCCCAAAGTGGAATGGTTGGATCATATGGTAATTCTATTTTTAATATTTTCACCGCCAAGCTATGTTCCATAACAGAACTGGAAGTTTCAAAAAAAAAATTAGTTACCAACATTTAAAAACAAATTCTGGATTTGAGGTTTCTGTTGAGAAATTGATGTTCTGACATCAGTGGACCTGCAGTCTGAGGCCCTTTGGAGACACCAGCCTCCACCAGGCAGTGCCTCTTCCTCAGAGGTCTAGGTGTTGTCTCCCCTGAATCTTTCAACCTCTTGGTTCTAGTAACTTCGGGGCTGAGCTGAGAATTGAGTGTGTGGAATGGCAAAGCCATGATCACTAAGAATCCATTCCCAGCCAGGCACAGTGGCGCATGCCTGTCATCCCAGCACTTAGGGAGGCTGAGACAGGAGGATCGCGAGTTCAAAGCCAGCCTCAGCAACGGCGAGGCGCTAAGCAACTCAGTGAGACCCTGTCTCTACATAAAACACAAAATAGGGCTGGGGATGTGGCTCAGTGGTCGAGTGCCCCTGAGTTCAATCCCTGGTACAAAAATAAATAAATAAATAAAAAGAACTGGGGATGTAGGCTCACAGGTCGAACACTCTTGGGTTTGCTCCCCAGTATGGAGGAGGGTGGAGCAAGGAAATAAAGGAGGGGATGTAACTCAGAAGTAGAGCACCCCGGGTTCCATCCCTAGTAGTGCAAAACCACAACCCAACACAACACAGCAAAACAAAACCCAATTCATCCGCAGTTCAGCAGCTCTATTGTGCAGCGTGGGGAACAGAGTAAATAATAGTGATCTGAGGAAACAGGCCATGTAGTAAGCCTTGAGTAAAGCTTCACTGGTTTCATTTTGAACTCTGTCTTCTTTCTCTTGCTAATTCCCTGCCTCTGTGGTGCACAACCTGTTCTGATATCAATAACGAGCTGATCGTGGATGGGTTTTGTTTTTCTGGTCTTTGGCAGGCCAACCAAAGAGGTGGCTGGCCTCTTCCCTCACTTGAAAAATGTATTCTGGGCAATCCCAGTGTCTGGGAAACACCGGGAAGAAGTCCAGCTCCTTGAGAGATGCTCTGCTGGGGTGAGGCTGCACTTGCGCTGTGGACCCCATACAAGAACACAGCCTCGCCAGGCGCAGGGGTGCACATCTGTTATCCCAGCAGCTAGGGAGGCTGAGGCAAGAGGATCTCAAGTTCAGAGCCAGCCTCAGAAGCTTAGTAAGGCACTAAGCAACTCAGTGAGACCCTGTCTCAAAATAAAATACAAAAAAGGTTGAGGATGTGGCTCAGTGGTTAAGTGCCCCTGGGTTCAATCCCTTGTACCGGAAAAAAAAAAAAAACAGGCTCAGATTCAAATCACAGCTCTGCCACCCATTTATTATATGAACTTGGGGACTTACTGAACCATTTTGGGTCTCTCTCCAGCTGCAAACTGAAGATGACTCATCCATATCAAGACTGCTGTGAGAATTAAACCAAAGTACACACATGGCCGTATACACATCACCATAGGCACTTCAGAAAGTGTCCTCCATGAGCCCTACGAGCCCAATGAACACCCCTCTTTTCTCTTTTGCAAGTTCAGGAGGGTACATTTCTTTCTTTCTTTCCTTCTTTCTTTCTTTTTTTTTTTTTTTTTTGACACTGAGGATTGAACTCAGGGGTACTCGACCACTGAGCCACATCCCAGCCCTATTTTGTGTTTTATGTAGAGACAGGGTCTCACTGAGTTGCTTAGCGCCTCGCCGTTGCTGAGGCTGGCTTTGAACTCGTGATCCTCCTGTCTCAGCCTCCCTAAGTGCTGGGATTATAGGCTTGCGCCACCGCACCCAGCTCTTTAACTGTTCTTTACCTTCCCCTTGGTCACCTCTTCTGTAGGTTCCCCAGGGTGTCACGGTTACCCTTAAGTATGTAAGTCTAGAACTAAACACATACTCTCTGCATGGCCTGCCAAGTCTATCACCTTCTTCAGTCTAGACTCTGTAACTCCATTAATGTCACCCAAGTGTGCAACAGATTTGGTGTTGTGCACTTAACTCTCTCCTTTGGTATTTGTGGAGCTGAGAATACTAAGTGCCCCAATCTTTTTCACAAGAAGTTCTGCAAAGCCCTTCTCCCATCTCAAACCTGTGCAACTGAAGTCTTGCTCTTATATATTGATCCCCATGTATACTTTACCCAGTAGGATGAAGACCTACCCTAAATAGATGGCTCAAAGGAGACACCAGATGTGTTCTTGGGCTCAAGAAACCATGGCATCATATTTAGTTGACTCTTTTATTTTTTATTTTTTTGGTACCGGGGATTGAACTCAGGGGCACTCGACCACTGAGCCACATCCCCAGCCCTATTTTGTGTTTTATGTAGAGACAGGGTCTCACTGAGTTGCTTAGCGCCTTGCCGTTGCTGAGGCTGGTTTTGAGCTCGTGATCCTCCTGCCTCAGCCTCCCAAAGTACAGATGTGTGCCGCTGTACCCGGCTAGTTGACTTTTTAGTGCAGGGAAGAGAGTGTTTATTTGCCTTGATGGCCTCTGGGGTAGTAGGGCTATCACTGGTAATGGGCTGAGGGAAGATGCCCAGGGGCTGTGCTGTTAGTCCCCCCATCTTACCTGCATCAGGTTCACTGGGGGGACCCAGCCTGGTGGCTCCATGCCTCTGGGTAGTGGACTCTGCAGGTCTCAGGATGGCTCTCTGGATCTGAGAGCTCATCGGCATGGCCGGAGGATTTGGAAGAAACCAGGAGCCCAGACAGAGCCTGTCCTCGTGCTCTCTGCTGAGAACAATCGCGTCCCAGAAGCTTCCTGCTGATCCGGGTGCCATGAAGGACTCAGGCCCGCGCCCTCCCTCTGCCCTCCATCCTGGCAGCTGGACTGCATTCCAGGGCTGCCCAAATGACACCCCAGCCTGGGCTGCTGCCAATGTTCAGACCACATGGAAGGGAAAGAGCTCTCTTTATTGCTCTGGCTTGGCCTCCAGTGTCTCCCAGAACGTGGCTCTGTCCTCGTGGTCTCCGGGGATGCAGCGGTGGTCAAACTGGGCCCTGGCTCTGCTGTGCGCATGACAGTGGCCTCATTCAGTCTTCCTGAACCCTGGAAGGCAAAGCCAGCAGGATGTGATAGGATTCGGAGGACAGCCATCACCCTAGATGCTCAAACACCCCTGAGCGCTGGCATGATGTGGTCACTGCTGAAGTCACTGTGGGTCTCCCTGGCTCACCAGGCATTGTGACTCATTTCCCTCTTTTTTAAATTAAATGGGTCAGGAAAATAGATCTCCAGCACAGAGTCACACACTCAACTGACTTCTCTGATCTGAGGGATAATGGTGGGTACCAAGTTACTGGTCAAGAAAGAAGATCAGCACGGTGGCACACGCCTATAATCCCAGCACTTTGGGAGGCTGAGACAGGAGGATCACAAGTTCAAAGCCAGCCTCAGCCACGGCGAGGCCCCAAGCAACTCAGTGAGACCCTGTCTCTACATAAAACACAAAATAGGGCTGGGGACGCGGCTCAGTGGTCGAGTGCCCCTGAGTTCAATCCTAGAATGGCCCTTGGTTATTCTACAGTATTTCAGATTTAAGTCCTTCGTACCTGTCCTCACTGGATTTTCACTTCTTTGGGCTGGGTAAGCCCCCGCGGATCATTACTCTGATTTTCGATTTGAGAAAACAGAGGCTTAAAGAGGCTCTGCAGAAAGGCTTGGTGGTAGGAGCACCTGCCTAGCAGGAGCGAGGCCCAGGTTCCACCCAGAACGCCCACCTCTCCCTACCCCCAGGGAGGCCCCTGGGCCCTTCTGGGGCCACAGAACTGGTACATAGGCACAGTTCAGAGTGACACCCAAGCCCTGCCTCTGGGGTGTTATTTCCTGGATGCTCAATCTCTTTTGAAACAGAAAACCCTGACAGGGAAAGCGGGAACAGGAAAAGAATATCAAAATTACCTGTTAACTTCTGAAAGAGAGGGATGAAGCCCTGCAGGGTGCTGTGGACGCGGTACACTGCTCAGAAACAGAGAGAAAGGCGAGTCAGGTCTGTGCCCTGTCAACAGCCAGGCCCATCCTTCTGCACACCTGTGGACACAGGCCCAGCGCACAAACAGAGCTCGGCTGGTAGAATTCCAGGCTGAGCTCAGATAACAGTGCGAGTTATTTTTATGAAAAACAGTAACCAAGAGACTAAGAGTGGCAGGAAAATCTGGTGAATTCAGTAACCCGACTGCGTGAGCTAACTCATCTGTGGCGTCTGGCTTATTCTGTTTGCCATGTGAAGATTTTTTTTTTTTTTTTTTGGTACTGGGGATTGAACCCAGGGGCACTCGACCACTGAGCCACATCCCCAGTCCTATTTTGTGTTTTATGTAGAGACAGGGTCTCACTGAGTTGCTTAGCGCCTCGCCGTGGCTGAGGCTGGCTTTGAACTCGTGATCCTCCTGTCTCAGCCTCCCTAAGTGCTCGGATTACAGGCTTGAGCCACCGTGCCCGGCTCCATGTGAAGGTTTTATTGGTGGTAATTGTTGCATTTTTATGAAGTTGCCCATGTTTTCCAGGAGGTTTTGCCAGTGACCTTCACACTGACCTTCAAAGTGGTCAGGGAGCAAACAGCAGCTGAAGGAACTTTTTAAAAAATTTCGATTGTGACTCTGCAGCCCTGGGGAAGTGCAGGTGGCCAGTCCAGCCACTGTCCCTCCAGATGTGTGTGTGTGTGTGTGCAAGCTCACATGTGTGCGTGTGGTTTCTGGCGCGCGGGGGCTTACCCAGCCCAAAGTAGATGCCCACGGTCTCCAGAGAGGCGAAGGTGAGCAGGCCAACCCCGAGGGACATGAACCAGTCTGGAGGGTGGCAAAGGAGAGCATGGTCAGCCTGCAGGTCTGGATGCCCTGTCCTCCCCACCGCCCCAGTGACCCTCTCCCAGTTTCCCAAGGGCCCTTACCTGCGTAGTAATGATAGCTCACCAGCAGGGCCCCCAGAGCAAAGCAGAGGAGGACAAAATGGAAGAACTCATCTGCAAAGGAAAAGCCACGGGGTTACAGCCTCCCTCCTGCTTCCTCCTTCCCTCCCCTCCTTTTTTTTTTTGGTACTGGGGACTGAACTCAGGGGCACTCGACCACTGAGCCACATCCCCAGCCCTATTTTGTGTTTTATGTAGAGACAGGGTCTCACTGAGTTGGTTAGTGCCTTGCCGTTGCTGAGGCTGGCTTTGAACTCTTGATCCTCCTGTCTCAGCCTCCCTAAGTGCTGGGATTATAGGCTTGAGCCACCGGGCCCAGCTCCTCTGTTACTTTAAAAACACACATCGCCATTCACTTGTCTTTTTATTTTCTGAGTGTATTCTGTTCCCCTCCTTCCTTCCCAGCCTGCTCTGTGTTGGCTCCATGGTGGGTTGGATTTTGGTCTTCTTCTCTGACCAGCTTCCACCAACTACAGCGGCACTGCACACAGAGGTGTTCCATACTTCATTTGTTCAATGAATGTTAAAAACAATGGAAGAAAGTGCATGCCTGGCATTCCAGCAGCTCAGGAGGCTGAGGCAGGAGGATCGCAAGTTCAAAGCCAGCCTCAGCAACGGCGAGGCGCTAAGCAACTCCGTGAGACCCTGTCTCTACATAAAACACAAAATAGGGCTGGGGATGTGGCTCAGTGGTCGAGTGCCCCTGAGTTCAATCCCCGGTACCCCCCGCCCCCCAAAAAAGAAAGAATAATCCAGAGACACAGTTCCCTAGACCAAGGCCAGCTCCCTGAGTGGGTGCCAAGGCTGCAGGAAATGTCCAGCACAGACTCTGATGTGCTCTGAGCCTTGGACAACTGTGGTGACCTCTCTGAGCCTCCGTGTTCTCACTGATAAAACAACTGTGGAGGTCACTGAGGGTCTGGGATGGGAAAGTGCTTTGTAAATGATACAAGACAGCGTGGAGCTGCAAATCACTGCTATCGAAGGCATTTTTCAAAGCAAGTAAAAGAAAGGTGAGGAGGGCAAAATGGTTTGCTCTTAGGGAAAAATCAAAATGAATATTTCTACAATATCCTTGGCTCGGATGTCAGTTACGCATTAGGGAAAAAAGTACATTATGCAGAACTAGACACAGTGTAAGAACAAAGCATCAGACTTAGGTCTCTCCTGAGACAGAGACCTGGCAGTGACGGGGATGAGCAGACGTGTTTTCCCCCTTTCTTCCTCGCTTGATTTCTCAGCAATGCAAAATTAATTCCCAACAGAGAATTTCTCCCTGAATCTATTTTCTCATGAATAACTATTTAGAAAATATAAGTCCTGGGGTTGGAATTATAGGTCAGTGTAAAGCATGAATGTATCATGGGTAGAACTACTTAGTTAGAAAGAATAAAAAATCAGAAGCCTCTCAGTTGAAGACAGAAAGTCAAGCACACAACACCTAGGATGTGGGACTTTAGGCTTCTTTTTTGGTACCAGGGATTGAACTCAGGGGCACTCGACCCCTGAGCCACATCCCCAGCCCTATTTTGTGTTTTATGTAGAGACAGGGTCTCACTGAGTTGCTTAGTACCTCGCCTTTTTGAGGCTGGCTTTGAACTCTTGATCCTCCTGCCTCAGCCTCCCAAGGTGCTGGAATTACAGGTGTGTGCCACCTTGCCTGGCTACTTTAGGACATTTTAAAGGTGCCATAAAATCTAGATGTCAGGGGCTGGGATTGTAGCTCAGTGGTAGAGTGCTTGCCTCGCATGCGTGAGGCCCTGGGTTCAATCCTCAGCACCATATACAAAGCAATAAAATAAAGACATTGTGTCCATCAACAACTAAAAAAAATATTAAAAAAAAAAAAATCTAGATATCAGGCTGGGGATGTAGCTCAGTGGTAAAGCACTTGCCCAGCATGCATGAGTCCTGGATTTAATCTCCAGCACCACAAACAAACAAACAAAAATTTAAATGTCACTGTGACCAGGGCAGTCCAGGAGGACCTGATGGAAAAATGAGAGTTTGAGCTAAACAGACCCAGTGTAGTGGGGGGCTTGGCCAACAGCATGGGGGTGGGGTGCTATTGGGACCTAGGGATGCTTGGCGGGCTGAGAAGATGAGGCCAGAATCAGGATGTGGATGTTATGTTCAAGCCAGAAGTGACCTCAGTGGGTTTTTCTGGCTTCAGTCATCCCCACACCACCTTTGTGATTTTTTGCCATTTCTAGGGAGCACTGCTTACCATGTTCCCCAATGTCATGCTAACCAAGGACGTCTGAGCTAATATTTACTTAACATTTTCTTGAAGTAGATTCCTTTTTCCTTAAACAGAGTTGTTTAAAAAGGAAGCTTTATGTCACAACTGGGATCTGGTTTTAAAAGTCAACACAAGACAAACCAGACAAGGCCCTTGGTCCTTAGAGGCCTGTGTGCTCTGGGTCTGCATGGCAATGAGCGAGGGTCAGGGTCAGTCAAAGGCATGAGGGCTTTAACTAGACTGTGCTCCAATAAAGAGTGACAAAGGAGAGGTATTTCTTCCTCTGGGGCATAACATGCTCTGAAGTAATTTTGGACACAGCCTGCAATTTGGAGAATCTCAGTTTCAGTCCAACGAGCCTTAGTTTAGTCTGGAGAAATTGCCCAGATGCCCTGGATCATCTGCTGGACAGAGACAGAGCAAGGGGCTCCTGGGTCTTCTGCTCCCTGAGAAAGGTGGAGCTTTTGCAACACCTCAAGATGTTTCTAGAAGTGCCATTAATTTCATCAAAAACCACAGTCTCAGTGACTCAGGAGGCTGAGGCAGGAGGATTGCAAATTCAAGGCCAGGCTCACCAACTTAGCGAGGCCCTAAGCAACTTAGTGAGACCCTGTCTCTGAATAAAAAACCAAAAGGGCTGGGGATGTGGCTCAGTGGTTAAGTGCCCCTGGGTTCAATCCCCAGTACCAAATCAAAACCAAAACCAAACAAACAAATAAAACAAAAGCAAAGTCTCCCTCCCACGCATGCCTTCTTCCCAGAAGTCGTCTTGGATTCTAGGCCTGGAGCAGAGGAAGTCCCTTAGACCCACATTGCTCCTTTCTGAAGTCTGGTCTAACCTTTTTTTTGGTACTGAGATGGAACTCAGGGACACTTGACCACTGAGCCACCTCCCCAGCTCTATTTTGTGTTTTATGTAGAGACAGGGTCTCACTGAGTTGCTTAGCGCCTCACCTTTGCTGAGGCTGGCTTTGAACTCGCGATCCTCCTGTCTCAGCCTCCCTAAATGCTGGGATTACAGGTTTGTGCCCCCGCACCCAACTAAATCTGGTCAAATCTAATCTCAAGGGTCCCTCAGCCAGATTCACTCACAGCTCTGCATCTCACCGCAACCCCTGGGAGGCCCTTCGCATCCTAGCAATTTCATATATAGCACAAAGAGCACAAAGGCCAGCGCTCAAGTCCAGGCCGCGCCACTGAGGAGATGTAAGTCACCCTCCAATTTTGAGCCTTGGCTTCCACATCTGAGTAAAACCAGAATCACTGTCCCAGCTTCTTGGGGTGATTCAGGGCTGAGGGTTTTGCAAACTGCAGTGCTAACAACAGAGACGCCTATTGCTCTAGGCCACCAGTCGCTTTGTCCCCACAGCCGCCTGGAGCAGCCAGGCACAGGGCTCAGGAACACGTTTCCTTGCCATTTTTCTTTTTCTTTTTTTTTTTTTGGTACTGGAGATTGAACTCAGGGGTACCCAACCACTGAGCCACATCCCCAGCCCTATTTTGTGTTTTATGTAGAGACAGGGTCTCACTGAGTTGCTTAGTGCCTCCCTGTTGCTGAGGCTGGCTTTGAACTAGCGATCCTCCTGTCTCAGCCTCCCTAAGTGCTGGGATTACAGGCTTGCGCCACCGTGCCCAGCCTTACCGTCTTTCTTTATGTTCAGTCTTCGTAACCGAGAGGCCTCCTCTTCTTCTCCTTGGGAATAAGAGACAGGTGTTTGGCTTTGACAAGGATGGCAGGGGACCTGTTCTTTCCTGCCTTGCTGGATGCTTCCATGTGGGTCAGAGGACACACACTACAGCCAGGAGCAGGAGCAAACGAGCAAGACCATGACACTGGGGGCTGGCTGTCCTTGGGTCCCTGCTGACGCCCTCCTCCCTCCACAGGCCTGAGCTTGAGTTCTGTTCCATCTGCCCTGTGCTGGGAGCTTCTTTCCTGCATCCTGGTGACATTCTGGCTGATGATATCCCTGCTGGGACTGACCCACCCTCTCAGGCCATCTGTCCTCCCTCCTACCCCCTGAAGCCCAGGCCACTTCCTGCTCTCCTCGGAGCTGTGTATTTACCATTTGCTGAGTCCGAGCCTCTCCTTCGGAGTCCTGGAAAAGAGAAGCTCAGTGTTAGTGCCCAGGCCAGCTTGAGGTCCTTAACAGGTGCCTCCACCCTGGGGAAGGCCAGAGGTGATGTGTCAGAATTCTCCAGCTACAGAAGATTCTATCTGCCGTTGGCTGACTGAAACCCTCTTGCCTTTTGTCTAGACCCCCTTTCTAGTCTCACTGGCTCCTGGTCTCAGGCTATAGCCAGCCCTGCCTGTTTGCTGAGCCTGGGCCAGAGATCCTGGGCCTCAAGAGGCCTTAGGGGTTCCTGTCTCTCACAGCCCCCCACAGTGGCAGTAGGCAGCTCGTGGGAGAGAGGTGATATCCTTGCTCAGCACTGGCATGGATGAGCCCTCCTCGCTGCTTGGACACTCACCTGATTCCCTGGAGAGCATCGCTTCTCCACCTGCACAGAAGGAAACCAGTGATCACTACCCATGATCCTCTGCTGGGGAGAGGATGGGGCGGGGGAGGTGGTCCTGCTCAGACTTTCTGCTTGATCTGGTGTGGACCAGGTGGGGACAGGAGCAGGCTAAAGAGCTCCTGCTCCATCTATAGGGGCAGCCACCAGCCACCAGCCATGGAAAGCCACTGTAAGCACGTAGCCATGTGATCCCCAGACCCACCAGGTCCTGAGCATGTGGGAGCCAAGGTGGGTCATTTTCCAGGGCTGGTGGCCCTGCGTCCTGACTGCTCAGCTACCTGTCCTGTTGCCAAGGGTGAGCTGAGCTCCATATACCTGCCCTGAGCTGCAGCCTCTCCATTACTTCTGTCCTGGGTGGCCTTCCCAACCCCATCGCCACCTGGTTCTTTGTGTCTATTCTATTGTGACTTCTGTTCCAGCCTGTGCAAGGACAGGCAGGATCCTATGTGATTCCCTCTGCCAGCAGACACAGATGCCCAAGTCCTGTGCATCTCCTGTCAGTGGATCAGGGCAGCCCTGGACGCCAACACCGGAAGCGGGTACTCAGCGCATGGCACTGAGCACCCAGTATACTCTATTGTTCTCAGGGCCAATATGCAAACAGGAACACCATCTAGAAAGTGACCGAAGGGTGGCCAGCACTGAGAGTGAAGAGCACACTAACTACACGTGAAATGAGACGAGACGCCAACAGTATAATTTACTAGCATCCTGGATATTTTGAGGGTAAAAAGTCATTTATGAATGACTATATTTGCATTTTCTACAGTGAATAAAAATTACTTTTGCTGGGTGCAGTGGCTCAAGCCTGTAATTCCAGCCTCAGCAATGGCGAGGTGCTAAGCAACTCAGTGAGACCCTGTCTCTACATAAAACACAAAATAGGGCTGGGGATGTGGCTCAGTGGTCAGGTACCCCTGAGTTCAATCCACAGTACAAAAAAAATTACTTTTATTATATATATATATATGTAATAATATATATGTTGCCCAGGTTGGCCTCCAACTTGTAATCTTTCTACTTCAGCCTCTTGAGTGGCTGGGATTCTAGGCATGTGTCTCCAGGGATTGAATCCAGGGAGACAGGGTCTCACTGAGTTGCTTAGGGCCTCACTAAGTTGCTGAGGCTGGCCTCCAACTCGCCATCCTCCTGCCTCAGCCTCCAGAGCCACTGGGGTGATAGGTGTGCCATCACGCCTGGTTTGCCTTGCATTTTTAAACAGCCCAGCATGCCTAGAGGAGTATTGATCATGTCCCATTTTGCTGATTGGGAAGGTGAGGCCCAGAAAAGTTTGAGCACCTCGTCCAGGTCATCCTACCGCTCAGAAGAGAAGGGAAAATCTCCTGGAGAAAGTCTCAGCATAGGGGAAACACCCTGTGCATCTCCAACTGACCCCTTTAACCACTTGCCCACCCAATCTATGTTTGCCTGGAGATTTGGGCTTATCAAATACTCCCTGACAAAGCCCTAAGCCTTCAGGTCCTCCTGATTCTGTTTTCTCCAAAGCGTCTGGACAACCACTTACCTCCATAGGGTTGAAGTTCATGCTTCAAAGTGCCAGGCTCCCCGTGCTCAGCCCCTGAGTGGAGACAAAGCTCTTTTGTCAGCTGTCCCCAGACACAGTGTCCCAAGGCCACTTCTATCTCCCATGGGTCTGAAGCCTGAGAAATTAACCCCAGTCCTAGGGCTGGGGGTGAGGCAGGGAGGCAGGTGAGTCTTCAGGAGGCAGGTTAGCCTCACGAGCGTTCTCCCTTTACACCATCTCTCTCCTCTCAGCCTCCAGAAGTAACCACGTGCAGTTAACTAAGAAAGAACTGGACAGGGGGCTGTAAGAGCCTGATTCAGATCCCTAGTAATTTTTTTTTTTTTTTTTTTTTTTGGTACTGGGGATTGAACTCAGGGGCACTCGACCACTGAGCCACATCCGCAGCCCTATTTTATGTTTTATGTAGAGACAGGGTCTCACTGAGTTGCTTAGCGCCTCGCCGTTGCTGAGGCTGGCTTTGAACTTGTGATCCTCCTGCCTCAGCCTCCCAAAATACTCGGATTACAGGTGTGAGGCACCGCACTCGGCTCCTCCAAATATTTTTGAAGTACTCTGTTTATCAATCAGTCCAACTTGTTTCCATAAATCAGTTAATTTCCAGTGGTAAAAGATTGGTTGTAATTGTTACTTACGGAGCTCTTACTATGTACCAATGGTGCACTAAGTAATTTATATTTAATACCTGATTTCATCCTTATGGGAATCATATGTCGGTCTTACTACAGCTCTACCCATTATACAGATAAGGAAACTGAGGCTCAAAGGGTAGATGAGGGCTTGGGTATCGTTCAGTGGTATATCCCATCAGTAATGTGCTTGCCTAGCAGGCACGAGGCCCTGGATGGGATCCCCAGCACTAGGGGTTAAGTGGAGAAAAGAAAAAGAGAAAACATGTTATTGTCCCCAAAGTCACACAGTCAATAAGTGGTGACTATCGGGTCTGTCATGAAATCTGTACTCATATTCTTTTTCTTCTTTTGGTTCTGGGGATGGAATCTGGGACTTCAGCATGCTAAGTTCAATTTCCACCATTGAGTCACACCCCCAGCCCCACTAATCATTTTATCTCTAGGACCCTAGGCTCAATTCCACCTTCACTAAATATAGCACCTACTCAACTGTGTGCTCGTCTCCCTACAAAATTTGTTGTTGCTGTCGTTCTGTGACAAATATTTCCCTTTGTATGCCATGGATAGGACAAGACGGTTCGTCAAAAGAGAATATTAAAATGCCTCATAATTTCACCATCCAGAGAGGAGCAATAGGAACATTTTTTTTTTTTTTTTTGTATTTTTCTTTCAGGTCTCATTTATAATCATATGTGTGAATTTTTACCAAGTATTTATGATCTCAGATTAATTCTATGATTTGACATCTTTCTCTTTTCACTTCCCTGGTAGATGAAGAATAGGACGATAACCCTGGACAGCCTGTCGCACTGTCAGGCTCCTAAAGTGTTTATTTTGCTGCTGTGGGACATTAGGCTATTTCCTGTTTGCATCCCATAGTAAACAATGCTGTGAGGAACATCTTCCCACGAATAAGCTCAATACCACTGAGAAACTCAACAGTGAGCCCCGTGGGTGGAGGCACAATTGTAAGGCCTGTGAGTACCAGGTGAGCTGTCCCTGGACGGATGTCCAGCTCCCGGGCTCAGTCCACGTTTTCCAGGAACTCTGGGGTGCCGGTCCTCATCACCACTATCTGGAGGAAAAAAACACAAGCTGTAGGAGAACCTCAGGCTGGAAGGAGTCAGAAATATGTTCCCTCTGGAGGTCATTTTTAAAACTTTGGGGGTTTTTTGCTTTTTATTTTTTAGGAGAAAGAGTTCTGCCTTGGGGACTGGGGGTTAGGAGACCTGCCTCTCTCTGTATCACTTAATATTTCTTCCTTTTCTTTCAGACAAAAGATTGAACCTGGGGCATTTTACCACTGAGCTACATTCCTCAGTTCTTTTTATTTTGAGACAGGGACTGGCTAAGTTGTTGAGGGTCTCACTAAGCTGCTAAGGTTGTCCTCCAACTTGTGATCTTTTGCCTCAGTTTTCTGAGTCACTGGAATTACAGGTGTAAGCCACTGTTGGCATCCCCAATCCTTTTTATTTATTTTTTGGTACCAGGGATTGAACTCAGGGGCACTCGACCACTGAGCCACATCCCCAGCCCTATTTTGTGTTTTATGTAGAGACAGGGCCTCACTGAGTTGCTTAGCGCCTCGCCGTTGCTGAGGCTGGCTTGGAACTCACGATCCTCCTGCCTCAGCCTCCTAAAGTGCTGGGATGACAGGCGTGTGCCACCGCGCCCAGCTCTTTTTTATTTTTTGAGACAGGGTCTTGCTAAGTTGTCCAGGTTGGCCATGAATTTGTGATCCTCTGTCTCAGCTTCCTGTACATGTGGGATTGCTGGTGCGCACCAGCACACCTGGCTTTTCTGAATATTTTCAACCTGTTGTTGCTTGAACATGTGAATGCAGAACCAGAAACGATGGATACAGAGAGCCAACTGCACATCTCAGGGAATAAGATTTTGGGTTAATTTTTAAAAAAATTTTTTTTAGTTGTAGATGGACACAATATCTTTATCTATTTTTATGTGGTGCTGAGGATCGAACCCAGTGCCTCACGCGTGCTCAGCAAGCACTCGGCCCCTGAGCCACAGCCACAGCTCACTTTTTATACATTTTAACATTTTAAGTGTATAAAAGTTACATGATTTTTTTTTTCAGGGCTGGAATGGAACTGAGCACCCCCAAGCATGCTAGGCAAGTGCTCTACCATTCATCTACACCGCCAGCCCTGACGACCATTGCTATAATACCTGAGGAGGAGGAGGAGGACGAGGAGGACGAAGAGGAGGACGAGGAGGACGAAGAGGAGGACGAGGACGAGGACGAGGACTTGTCTCTCTCATGTTGTTTTCGGGAAGAGAGTTCAGACTTCCCATGTTGCTTGTGGCAATCTGTCTGTCCGTCTGGGAGGCACACACAGGCAAGGGGTAAATGCTTCCTGCCCTTCCCACCCCGGGGACCCTCCACATGGACATGACCTTCTATCCAGAGACTGAATGACCTTCACAAACATCTAAGGTCAATGGAAGGTTCAGGAGTTCAAGGATCTCAGAGACCCTTGGGGTTCCAAAGGCCCAAGGTGGGAATATCTCTGAATATAGATCCCAGAGAAGAGGCTTTTAAGCTCCCTCCCTGCCCAGAGACCACTAGACGCTGTAGCATCTATCGCTTTAGGATTCTCTATAAATTACTTTGTAAGTGACTGGGAAGCTGGGATCCCATCGCACCCCCAACCTTCCCATCCCCCATCCCAGGGCCACAGAGGATCCTTCCCACTTTCACAAGACTCTCTGTAGTGGCAGCCCAGGCCCCTAACAATGCCATGATTTTGGGGGAATAAATGAGGGTCCCCTCAGCTACAAAGTGTTGGGAGACAGATTGGACAAATTATATGTGTGTTCATGTCTATAGAATCACTCTTTCCCTATTTCAACTATGATTTGAGCCCCTGCACCAAATGAACTGAGCAGGGTCTTCTGTCCCACCTACTCCTAGATCCCAGTTCCCAAGTAGCTTTGCCCAGAGGATCAGAGAAGACAAACATACAGTCTACATCTTCTGTTTCTCTGTGTATTTGATTGTCGTCCTGAGTGTGGGAGGAGGATCCTGAAATGTCCATGGCTTTCCCTGGAGGATAAACAGTGATAATTAATTTCACTTTAGCAAATGCCCTTAATATATAAAGAGCTTGGCAAACAAATAAGAAAAAGACAAACACCCAGAATTCAAATATAGAAGAAAAACGACTTATAAAAAAAGAAATAGACCTTTAGGGATATTTGTGGGTTTTTTTAAACATTTATTTTTTAGTTGTAGGCAGACAGAATATCTTTATTTTTATGTGGTGCTGAGGATCGAACCCAGTGCCTCATGCATGCCAGGTGAGCACGGTACTACTGCGCCATAACCCCAGCCCCGGGATATTTGAATAATGATCATCTTTTGATAACATTATGAACATTTTCTTAGTGTGATATTTATATTGGTGTATATGTTATATTGATATTATGTTTATCTTTAATTTTAATGACACATGTTGAAATATTTTTTAAAAATATTTATTTTTTTAGTTGTAGGTAGACAGAATATCTTTATTTTATTTTTATGTGGTGCTGAGGATCGAATCCAGTGCCTCACATGTGCTAGGTGAGCACGCTACCACTGCGCCATAACCCCAGCCCCCACATGTTGAAATATTTAGAATAAAATATGTGATTTCTGGAACCTGCTTCAAGATAATCTCATTGGGGAGTTGAGAGAAATAGGAAGAGGTCCCCAAAAACTAAATATGACTATGAATTGATAACTTTTGGAGCTATATCAAAATATAAATAGTGATTTTCTCTGGGTGGTATTATGGGTATTTTAATTTTCTTATTGATTACATTCTCTAAATTTAGAACAGTATTGCTTTTGCTATACTAAAACAACCAATACTTGTTTACTATTTTAAAATGCAACATACTACCTTATATCCATATAATGCTCAGTTTTACAAAGGCCTTATGTGTCCATTACTCCATCTGAGCCTAATAGCAAACCAGTCAAGCAGGAATTGGGATTAATTACTCCTCACATTTGAAAGTAGTTTCCAGACAACAGAATATTTTCCCAAAAGATTGTTGCATTTGTTCTTATAATAATCCTACAGAGGAGGAAACTGAGGCTCAGAGATGGAGTGACTTTAGTGTTCAAATTCTATTTAATGCACTGAAAACGTTGGTCCAGGGAACAAAATGGCTCAGAGGTCACTACAAGCCAGGCTGGAAGTGCCTGCCAAGATTATTTGTGGATGTCAATGAATGTAAATGTTAAAGGTGGGGATGGGAAGCAGCCACTTAAAGATGCAGAGGGAGGTTTGGAAATGTGTCCCTTCAGCATGCCATACTCTGTGTTTTCTTGAACTCTGTAGGCCATAACTGGAAAAATCCAAATGGCTAACTGCAGCGAGCAGATGCTTGCCTGGGGAACCCGTAGCCAACCTGCAGGAGTTGTTCCCCAACAACCTTGATTTTTGCGGGGCACATGACCACCCAGCTGGAGACTACATTTCCCAGAATCCCTCAAACCTAGGAGGAGCCATGTGACTACATCCTTGCCAGTGGAATGGGAGCAGATGGGATCTGTGCAGTGGTGTGTTGAGAAATGCGTGATGGCTTTGGGGACCTGGGAATGTGTACCTAGCCATGTGTACACAGATGTGTGATAAATTTTTCTGATGTGAATAAATAGCATGCAGTTTACAAACAATAAACCACAACATGAATTCCAAATGTCTATATCTTTAGTGTAACGTGGTATTTCGTGCAAAAACCTACTATCAACTCCCAATGACAACGTCACAAAATCGAACTTCAAATAAGTGCCTGATTGCTACCACATGCAGCAGAGACGCAGCAAAGATGTTGCTTGGTCTCTGAGGAACGACATTACTTTCAACATGAAAGTTGGCTGACATTTTCTTTTACACTGAATTAAAACAAATGCACAATAACACAGGCATGTGTTGGAATTTTGCTCCTTTGTCAGTGACGTGAGCTCCTTTGCTGAGTTGAATGATGACTTCCAAATTCTGGAAGAATGTTTTCTTAAACACTTACGCTGTTTACCACGCAATGGCTACCAGTGCGACAGTTTGTTTCAGTCTGAATATTTGCATTTGCTTGATGGCTTTCTTCAATTTAGACCATCAACAGGACAAACAAGTGCTGATGTGTCATTGACTGATTTCTGGGGTGTAAAGATGCCACTGTGACTTTGGGAGGCTGAGAAAGGAGGATCGCGAGTTCAAAGCCAGCCTCAGCAATGGCGAGGCCCTAAGCAACTCCGTGAGACCCTGTCTTTCCATAAAACACAAAATAGGGCTGGGGATGTGGCTCAGTGGTCTAGTGCCCCTGAGTTCAATCCACGGTACCGAAAAAAAAAGACTCCACTGTGAGTGATTTCCAGCTGTCCTGTGACACGGCTGATCAGAGAGCTGGCAGATCACACAGCATTCTACCACAGGGGTCAAAAGAGGCGACTCATCTGCAGAGTACAGATGAAAGCAGAATGCAGTAAAATCAACTATGTGCAAAGGACTTTATTTTCTTTCTCACATAATCTATTTTATGCTCCGTTTCATATAATTAATTTTTAAATGATGGCTCTGTTCTAACAACCAGCTCTCCAAATTCCTGAAAATCTAACAACCAGCTCTCACGCCCGGCACAGCCTGGTTCCAGCTCCATCTATTTCAACTTCTGTCTGCTTTCTGCTGCCTCTTTCCTGCTTCCTGTGTGCACAAATCCCGTGTTACTCCATCCTTGAATGTAAGACTCGGGGCTGCTGAATCAACTCCAGTCATGCAAACGAGGCCAACACCCTGGGCATGGCTGAGCCAACAGGCAAAGGGAATTTGGGTCCTGCTAAACCTCATGGGCAGAGCTGCCTGCCTGCCTGGACCTGTCCTACCCTTGAACTGCTTTGAACACAAGAAATAAGCTGCTGTCTTCCTTGTGCTTCTGGGTTTTGGGTCTCTTTGTTACAGCAGCTTCGCTTACTGATTCAGGCTCCATTTTGATTCCTGCCTTAGTTCTCCTCCCAGCTCCAGTGCCAAGGAAGACCAAGGCTTCTCCTCCCAGCACCAGTGACATTTAGAGCCAGATAATCTTTGCTGTCCCATATTGTAGGATATTTAAGCAGCTCCTGGCCTTGAGGAATGTGTTGTTGACTGATTTCTGAGGCGTAAAAATGCCATTGTGACTTTGGGAGGCTGAGAAAGGAGGATCCATTTGGATCATTCAAAAATGTCAGCCAGGGTTGGGGTTGTGATTCAGTGGTACAGGGCTTGCCTAGCCTGTGTGAAACCCCAGGGTTCACAATCCCACGCACCACACACACAAGTCTCCAGACATTGCCAAAAGTCCCCTGATCCCGGGGCCAAAGTCACCCTCAATTGAGAACCACTGGTCTTGAAAATCTACCACAAGATCTTGGCAAGCAAACATCCATCCCTGCATCTCAGCCTGGAATCCCACCTTGATATCAAGGTATGCAAGACTGTCGTAGCTATGGGTGTTCGGGATAGTTGCTCAACCTCTGGCTGTGTCTCAGTGGGCTCCCTGGTGAGATGGGGACAGTAGCTGTGCTCATTATACTGTTATGCAAATGGGATAAGTTTAAACGCACAAAGCAGCTGGGTGCAGTGGTGCATGCCTGTCATCCAGCACTTTGGGAGGCTGAGGCAGGAGGATCGTGAGTTCAAAGCCAGTCTCAGCAATGGCGAGGTGCTAAGCAACTCAGTGAGACCCTGTCTCTACATAAAACACAAAATAGGGCTGGGGATGTGGCTCAGTGGTCGAGTGCCCCTAGTTCAATCTCCAGTATCAAAAAAATAAAATAAAATAAAAATAAAAAATAAATGCACAAAGCATTTGGAACAACATTTGGGCTACAGCAAATGTCCACCAAACGCTAGCTCAGAGACGGGTGTGTGTGCCAAAGGATCATATTTGGTGTAGAGGCAAGAGCATGCTTTTGGGGGTCGGACTGACCAAGCCCAGACCCCAGTGCTGTGCACAGGCTTGACCTTGGGCACAGGCTTGACCTTGGGCAGTGCAGCTCACTTCTCAAATCGCCTCATTTGCAAACTGGGATGGTGACACCTTACAGAGAGGTGATCAGGACAGTGACTGCCCACAGCATGGTCAGTGAATAGAAGTTTCCTTTTGTGGGGCTGGTGATGGACCCAGAGCCTTGCGTAAGCCTGTCCTTTTCTAGAATGCTGTAGTTTGTTTTTTTTCTCCATACTGGGGGTTGAGCTTGGGTGTTCTACCACTGAGCTCCACTTCCAGTCCTTTTTTTTTTTTTTTTTTGGTACTGGGAATTGAACTCAGGGACACTCGACCACTGAGCCACATCCCCAGCCCTATTTTGTGTTTTATGTAGAGACAGGGTCTCACTGAGTTGCTTAGCGCCTCACTGTTGCTGAGGCTGGCTTTGAACTCACGATTCTCCTGTCTCAGCCTCCCTAAGTACTGGCATTACAGGCTTGTGCCACCGCACCTGGCTCCCAGTCCTTTTTATTTTTTATTTTGAGACAGGCTGTAAGTTGCCCAGGCTAGCCTCAAACTTGCAACCCTCTTGCGTCAGCCTACTAACTCACTGGAATTACAGGTGTGCACCACCATGCCCCAGCTCAAGAGTTTAGATCTTGGACATCCCCCAAAGGCTCATGTATTAAAGGCTTGGTCCCCAGGGTGGCACTTTTGGGAGGTGGTGGAAACTTTAAGAGGTGGGGCCTAATGGGAGGATTTTAGGTCTTTGGAGACATGCCCTTTTTTATGAGAACTATGGGACCTTGGTCTTTTCCTTTTTCTCTCTTTTGTTCCCTGGCCAGGAGGGGAGCAGTTTTGTTTCATCACATGATCCCACCATGATATGCTGCCTCGCCACAGGCCCAGAACAACAGGGCCAACTGTTCATGTGATTGTGAACCAAAACGAGTTTTTTTGTCTTTTTTTTTTTTTTTGTACTGGGATTGAACTCAGGGGCACTCAACCACTGAGCCACATCCTCAGCCTTATTTTGTATTTTATTTAGAGACAGGGTCTCACTGAGTTGCTTAGTGCCTCACCTTTGCTGAGGCATCTTTTTGTCTTTTAAAGCTGATTATCTCAGGCATTTTGTTTTACTAATGGAAAGCTAATACAACACAACTACAACAGAACTCCTGTGACCCTCAGACGCTCAGCGTCCTGCCCCCGCCCTGCTCTTCCCTGATCTCCTAGGTCTCAGGCTCCATTACTCTTTTCTAGATTAAAGGTTCCCATTTCTCAGAAAGACTTCAACTAAGTATTAAGTAGTCACTAGACATTAAAACTAATTGCTCTCTGGTGCACGCCTGTAATCTCAGCAACTCGGGAGGCTGAGACAGGAGGATCCCAAGTTCAAACCTAGCCTCTGCCACTTAGCAAGGCCCTAAGCAACTTGGCAAAGCCCTGCCTCAAAATAAAGAATAAACAGGGCTGTAGATGTGGCTCAGTGGTTAAGCACCCTTGGGTTCAAGCCTCCTACTAAAAAAGAAGAAGGAGGAGGTGGAGGAGGAGGAGAAGGGAAAGAAAACAAACTCCTTCTTCATGAAATTTACTGCTAGCTGTCTAACCAGCACCCACCATCCCTATTCCCCACTCCCTAAACTCTCCCCCAACTCCTACACCTGGCCTTCATTCTGGATAACAAAACTAAAATTTTTTTCTTTTGGTTTCAGGTGAGATACTAGTTTTTCCAACCTCTGTGGAATCTGGAGGTAGCCAGGTGACTTGGTTTTGTCCAGGGAGAAGTGGACTTCTGAGAAAAGTTTTACTTTTCCTGGCAAAAGAGACTAAGAGTGGATGCTATTTTTTCCCCCTCTTCTTTCTTCCTTAAACATGAATGTGGTGGCAGGAGCAACAGTGACCATCTTGTGACTGTGAGGAAAAACCAGAGCAAATATGTAGATATGTTGTTGAGCTGTTAAGTCATTCCCAGAAACTGCCTTTTTTCTTGTAATTTGAGAAAAATAAACTTCCTTTTTTATATAAATCATTATACTCAGGATTTTCCGCATTTGTAGCCAAACACCATTGGACTAATACACCTCTCCTCTCCTATATTTCTACATTAACTGAGCACCTACTTACTGGTTGTTGCCATTGGCGATACTATGTTGAGTAAGTTGCAAACTTGTCCCCAAAGAATTTTAAGATATACTAGGAGGATGTGTGGAAGCCAGGGGCCAAATCAGACCAGGGTCAGACAAGGAAAGTTCCTGAAAGAAGGGCTGCCGGGGAGGGAGCCTGGATAAGCCATAAGGAACGGTATGTGCGAAGGCACAGAGGCAGAGGGTGCTGCCTCCAAAGCTCACACCTGGCTCTAGTGAGGAACAGGACCTGGGGAGGCGCAGAGAGCACTCCCTAACTATTGCCCAGCACATTGCTGTTCCAAACCTTAGTCACCTCTGGCTCATTCTAGTCTCTTCTTCAAGGTAAGGCATCTTGTTGCACAACTCCAGGGAGGAACTGTTTCTCAGTCCCAGGGCTCAGCAGGGAGATTGACACACCCAGGGTTTGGCTCCTTGCACTGGATTATGAACCTCGTCAGGACGGGGACTCAGGCTGACTCTACTGTGTCATCTATATTCTATTCAGGGCTGGGCCCAAGGCGAAAATGACAACCACGTGGTGATACTAATGATGAACAAGGGCACCAGGCCAGGCTCTAACAGTTCTGTACTCCTCGCCTCAGCCCTTGAAGGGCTCATCACGGTTGTGCCTGTTTTATAGGTAAGAACACTGAGGCACGGCTGGATGTGGTGGTGCGCACCTGTGATTCCAGTGACCCGGGAGGCTGAGGCAGGAGGATGGCAAGGTAGAGGCCAGTCTGGGCAACTGAGGAAGACCTTGTCTTCAAACAACCAAAGAAACAAAAGGGCTGGAAATGTAGCTCAGTGGTAGTTCAATCCCCAGTACCAAAACAAACCCCCCAAAACTGAGACACAGGAAAGCTGCAGGAGCGCCCAGCTAGTGAGTGGCTGAGCCAGGGTAGCTGCTCAGTCTGGACGCGCATAACTTCTTCCCAGGTCCTTGCCATTAGCATCAGGAAAGAGGTCACAAATAGCCATCACCGTGTTATGCAAATGATGCTCCCTTGGCTTATATTTAGTTCCTGGTGGCGCCTGGATTAAGTGTCTTCACAGTCTAGTGAGCTTACTCAGGTAGTTTTTACTTTGTTTTTTGATAAAAACAACAACAACAACAACAAAAAAAAAGCAGAGGCAGCCCAGGCAGGCCTCAAACTCCAGAGGCTCTGGTGATCCTCCTGCCTTAGCCTCCCAAGTAGCTGTGACTACAGGTGTGTGCCACTGGTGCTGGACTTCTGTGGGCAGATGTTTTCGCCCTCTTATCCGTCAGCAGGAGGCAGGCAGTACCATCAGAGGTAGGACCTGAGGGACCCCTTGTCTCTTAACATTCTTATCCCATCCCCGCCCACATGTCCGCCTAGAGGAAAGATACCTGCAGCTTTCTAAATTTGACAAGCAACTTAACGCACAGGGACAGAAAGCTCATGGTAAGGACAGCCAGCTCGGCCAGACAGATTGCCAGGAAGAGCTTCAGCTGGGGTGTGCAGCTCAGGGAAGAGCACCTGCCCAGCACATTGGCGGCCCAGGCTTCCACCCCAGGCACCGGGAATAAAATGAAACAAAAACCAGACAAGGGCTGGGGATGTGGCTCAGTGGTCGAGTGCCCCCTGAGTTCAATCTCCAGTACCAAACAAACAAACAAACAAACAAGTGACTTCCTTTGAGTGAAGAGGGGAGCTCAGAGAAAGAGATGGGAAGACAGCAAAAAGGCTCAAGTAGATGAAGCGACCTATCCAAGGTTTCCCAGCCTATAGACTGAACTGAATCCAACCCCTGCCCCAGAAGGTTGGCCCCATTCCCCAGCCACCCCTGAGGTTCCCTCTCTCACACCTGAGGCTCCCGCGTCTTAGGCTGATCCTTCAAGGAAATGACATACCTGACTCTCTGCCATTTTTCTCAAAAAAGAAAAAAAAACCCCAGTCCTGCTGAGCTGGCAGTGGATCCAGGCCTTCTGCACCCACACATCTTGCTGAACTAGATTTCTCTGGTTCCGCCCAGATTCTCTGAGCACCTGCTGTTGCAGCCAGGAGGCCATTAAAGTCCACGGAGCCCTCTCTGGCTCATGGCCATGTCCCTCCATCTCACGATCCTCAGAGCAACCAGAGAGAGGCAGAGTGTGGATCGCTGCCCAGGAGGAACCCATCCATAGCGACCCTGGTACACTGTGGTTTGAACGTGTCCGCCAGAGTTCATGGGCTGGAAACTCAGTCTCCAGTGCAGTGAGTTGGGAGGTGACAGGGCCCTGAAGGCCCTGCCCTAGTGGCCGAGTCTCAGGAGCAGGCTGGATGGGAAAGCCAGCTCTGCCTGGTCTTGCCCTCTGGTTGTCACCCTCCTGGCTCCATGCATGGGAACAAGAGCAAAGGCCCTCACCAGAGGCTGGCTTCTCAACCTTAGACTTGCCGGCCTCCAGAACTAGGAGAAATGAATTTCTTTCTTTTCTTTTCTTTCTTTCTTTCTTTCTTTTTTTTTTTTTTGGTACTGGGGATTGAACTCAGGGGCACTCGACCACTGAGCCACATCCCCAGCCCTATTTTGTGTTTTATATAGAGACAGGGTCTCACTGAGTTGCTTAGCGCCTCACCTTTGCTGAACTCACAATCCTCCTGTCTCAGCCTCCCTAAGTGCTGGGATGATAGGCGTGCGCCACCGCGCCCCGCTGAATTTTTTTTCTTTAAAGATCCCAGTCTCTGGCAAGCTGTTACAGCAGCATCAATGGACTAAGATAGTCACATAGCAACTGAGGGGTAAGACGTCTCCTCGTCAGCCTCGCCTGCCTCATTTCCGCTCCAGGACAGCTGCTTACTCTGTTCCTTCACAAGAGCCCCTGGAAGAGGAGTGAACTTTAGAGCTGTTACTCGGTTTTTACCCAGGCACCTTGGCTGCCCAGCTCTGCTTGGCCTGTTATCCCATCTAGATAATGGGATAGTAGCACCTAGCCCCAGAGGGTTGTTGGAGGTGGTAGGCAATGGTACTGTGCCCTAACGAGTCTGCAACATTGGCACTTAATAAACCCAAGTCCCCCACCCTCTAGACGCAGCGGCACACACCTGTAATCCCAGCACTTTGGGAGGCTGAGACAGGAGGATCGCGAGTTCAAAGCCAGCCTCAGCCACTTAGCGCTAAGCAACTCAGTGAGACCCTGTCTCTACATAAAACCCAAAATAGGGCTGGGGATGTGGCTCAGTGGTCGAGTGCCCCTGAGTTCAATCCCCGGTACCAATAAATAAATAAATAAATAAAAATAAATCGAAGTCCCCCCTTTGGGATTTTTATTTGGGGACCTGGAATTAGAAGTGAGGTTGGAGCTAGGGCACACACAGCTCAGGGAAATTTGTAGCCTGATCAAGGCTGAGTATGGTCCACTCAGACCACCAGAGCCTTTCTCCTGAGTTTATAGTCATCTCCCAAACAGGTTGGTGGCTTCTGGCCTCCCCTCTCTGAACACAGTTGGGTTACCCTGGACCCCCGTTTCCCCATCTACAGAGAAAACTGGGCTACCCTCTGTAAGGTTCTTCCTCTGTGACTCTGTAGGGGACTAATGCTCCCCTGCAAGTAAACTCTCCTGGTTAATCAGTTTAATTACCAAATAAGTTGGGGAAGTACATTTCAGAGGACCTGTAAGAGGGCCCAGAAGAGCAGGTACCTATCTTGCAGGGAAGAGTATGTCCTTGAAATGCTCCCCAAAGGGGACATATGGGGTTCAAATTTGGCTGCGTTCCTTGGTGATCTTCCTGGAGCTCTACCATGGGCAATGGCTTATTCAAGGCTCTTGCGGGCCTGCAGGGGAGGATGCACCTTCCCTCTATCCCGTGCAAGATGGGTGTCCTTCCCAGGCTGCAGCCCAGCGTCTTTGAGCACCACTGGGGGAAATGTTCTCTGGTGAACAGCCCTGGGGTGCCTATGGTCAGCTTCCTCCTCGAACCCAGGCCTGGGCCACTGCCCACTTTGCAGGGTACCTGCTTCCCAAGGGGCACTGTCCTTCCCTCCCTCCATCAGGACTGTGGAGGAGGAGATGGAACCACACACAGGCTCTGCTGAGCCACATCCCCAGCCCTGTTTTGTGTTTTATGTAGAGACAGGGTCTCACTGAGTTGCTTAGCGCCTCGCCCTTGCTGAGGCTGGCTTTGAACTCGCGATCCTCCTGCCTCAGCCTCCCTAAGTGCTGGGATTACAGGGGTGCGCCACCGCGCCTGGCTTAGAAATGATCTCTTCTCACCAGCTCCAGACCCTGGGGGGCCAGTGTGTTCTCATGGGTGTCCTCCCTCTGTCTCACAGCAGAGGCTGCTGGGTAAAGACCGAGGGCCTGGGAACTGAGACCTGCTGTCATGAGACTAATGGCCTGGCGCTGCCATTAACCCACCTGGGCCCTGACACACGACTGCCTCCTGTACATGACCTTTGTTCACATGCAGGACAGGGCTCGGGAGCTCTGTGACCATCAGGCCCCGAGCCAGGAAGCGATGCCCAGAGGGGCTTGCTCCATCCGGTGGCTTGAGCCACTTGGGCAACAGCTCACCATTTAACCTCTCAGCACTGTGATTTGGGGCAAAATCACTTCACCTCTCTAAGCCTCTGTTTCCCCATCTGTAAAATGGGTGGATAGTGTCACACCGGTGCACAGCTGCTGGGAGGGATGAGATCACAAGGATTCTGAGATAGGCAGGGCGGGGCATGCTTGTGGTCCCAGCTACGCAGGAGGCTGAGGCAGGAGGATCACAAATTTGAGGACAGTCAAGACCACATCTCAAAATAAAATTTTAAAAGGGCTGGGAATACAGCTCTGTGGTAGCACCACCAGTACTGAAAGGAAAAAAAAAGATACTCTGAGCTTCCTGGGAGTGGCAATCTTGTTCCCTCTGGTATTCCAGCCTCTGGCTTGGAGAAAATGCTTTATAAAAAGAAATCATAACATGGTGAACTTAAGAGCATAAAGAAATAGCCAGAGCCGGGCGCGGTGGCTCACGCTTGTAATCCTAGCACCTAGACCCTGTCTCTACATAAAACACAAAATAGGGCTGGGGATGTGGCTCAGTGGTCGAGCGCCCCTGAGTTCAATCCCTAGTGCCAAAAAAAAAAAAAAAAGAAAAGAAAAGAAAAGGTGAGGCATAGTGGAAGGTCTTCAGGTCACTAGGGTGTGTGTCTGTGGGACCCCAGACTCTTCTTCGTTCTCTCCGTGAGGACAGTTTTGTTCCACTGGGCACTCTCACCTTGACGCGCAGCCTTGCCACAGGCCCAAAGCAAAGGGACCGACCAGTCATGCATGGCAACTTCCTAAAATGAGCCAAAATAACCTTTCTTCCTTTTACAAGTGAATTATCTCAGCCATTTCACGACAGTGATGGAACCCTAACTCACACAGAACTGTTGAGAGGGAAAGAAGGAGGACACCACAGTTTCCACTGTCTCCACCGTTTTGTCCCAAGTCAGCCCAGGTGGTTTTAATGGTGGGATGACAACTCATCCAGCCAGCCGACCGCAAACCAGATTGCCCTGTGGCCACAGCACAGCCAAGGATGAAGCCAAGATGGTATGTGTATTGAAACAAGAAGGGGCAAAATCAAGTGATACCCAAGTTCTGAAAGAAGATGGGCTGGAGCAGCTTGGGTACTGTTGACATCCAAAGATTTAAAATTAAAAAAAAATAACCTGAAAGGTAGGGAAATGCATAAGCATCTAGTTTGGTGTCTAGCACACATTAGGTACACAGCCACCCTAAGTGACAAGATGGGCCAGTAAAGCAATATAGCCACTGGGTAAAACTAACACATCCTTGGGTCATATTAACAGAAGCATAGTCTATGGGTGAGGAGGGTGATCCACCTCCCACCATCTCTTTCTCCATCTTGGGTTCATTCCTGGGTCTTGCACAGAATAAGATCTGGACAGACCAACAGAATCCAGAGGAGGTGGGAAGTACAGAGATCAAATCCAAGTGCTGGAGGAGCAGGGTCTGAGCCTAGGGATGAGAACTCCACGGACAGGCTGAAACTCTGCAGGGCCACTCCAGGTCAGGAGGACTAGACAGGGCTGTGAGCCCAGAGGGAAGGGTCAGGACCTTAGAGTGTCCCAAGGACAGCTGCCAGCTCAATATATTAAAAATTTCTAAAACAAGCTGGGTGCAGTGGTACACACCTGTAATCCCAGCATTTTGGGAGGCTGAGGCAGGAGGATCATGAGTTCAAAGCCAGCCTCAGCCAAAGGGAGGCACTAAGCAACTCAGTGAGACCCTTTCTCTACATAAAACACAAAATAGGGCTGGGGATGTGGCTCAGAGGTTGAGTACCCCTGAGTTCAATCCTTGGTACCAAAAAAAAAAAAATTTCTAAAACCAACTGCTCTGGGGTGGTCCTGAGCACCTTGCCATCATGTGGGGTGGCAAGCTCAAGATCTGCGGTAGTTGCTATACCTGTCCCTTAGATCATCATCTGTTAACCTCTCAAACCATGATCTCCAAAGTGCAGGAAGAAAAGATCAGTTCCTCTATTTCCGCTTAATTTTAAATGAAAAATCGATCACAGCCTCTGGTTCAACCCTGATATGCACCTGACACTGCACACCATGTCCCCTAAGTGGAGTCCCCAGTCTGCCATGCAGACAGGTGCAGAGCGGGCCACCCGTCCCTCTTCTCTGCGTGCAGACTAGTGCTGCGTCTTGCAGGTCCAGGAGCGTGGTGGGGAGGGCTTGAAGCTCTAATGGGCACACTTTCTCTGAATCTGTCCCGTTAGTGTGGACATGTGGCTCCCAAGGGTTCCCGCAGAGCAAGGGCAGATGGCAATACGGCTCATCATCAGGGAACAAGCAGCCAAAAGGAAAAGTGCAGGACAGACCAGGCCCTGCTCCTCTTTCAAGTTCTTGGTTCCATTACTGTGTTGACACGATGATCCAAGGCCATCTGGATCAGAACCCTGGGCTTACTGGGGTAGAAACAGATGAAAGGGGGACTCCTTCTGCCATTGGTGGTGAACTTCACTCCCTGTCTATGCGGGGTCTCCAGACAGGAGCTAATGGCCACCATACTTGTAAACATAGATGCTCCTCAACTTACAGTGGTTAAATCCTGAGAAGCTCATCCTACGTTGAAGGAGTCATAAGTTGCAGAGGCATCGGGTGCCCCCAACCTCCCTGATCGTCACAGCTTAGCCACACAGCGCCCAGGAGGACCTGGTGATCACAGGGCCGGGTGGGGGCTGGGGCTGGGTGCTTTGCCCAGTACTTCCAGAGAGGACTGAGCTGCATGTTGCTAGCCTGGGAAAAGATCCAAATTCAAAATTCAAAGAGAGGGCTCTACTGCGTGTGTATCACTTTTGTACTCTCCTAAGTGGGGAAAATCATAAATCTATATTTCATGTATTATTCCAGGGGTGTCCAAAGCATTTTTCTTTCTGTTTTGTTTTGTTTGTTTGTTTGTCTGTCTTGCTGGGCTAGGGATGAAACCCAGGGCCTGGTACAGGCGAGTCAACCACCATACCACTGAGGATACCACCAGCAGCCAGGTTATTTCTCCAGAACGGTGACTAATCAAGAAGTTGTGTGCCCATCGCTCCTGATCTTTAGACCTAGCTAGGCACTAGGAAAGCTTTTTCTGCTGTTTGTTTGTTTGTTTAGGTGGTACTGGGAATTTAACCAAGGAAAATTCTATCACTGAGCTACATCTCCAGCTCTTTTTTTATTTGGAGACAGAGTCCTCATTGCTGAGGCTGGCCTCAAACTTGTGATCCTCCTGCCTCAGACTCCTGAGTTGCTGGGATTATAGGCATGTAGTATAGCACCTGGCATCCTGCTTTGAGCTTTTAGCTCTAAATAGGATTTGTCCCAGTGAGGCATGGTGGCGCATGCCTGTAATCCCAGTGGCTCAGGAAACTGAGACAGGAGGATGACGAGTTCAAGGCCAGCCTTAACAACTAAGTGAGGCCCTAAGTACTTCAGTGAGACCCTGTCTCAAAATCAAATATAAAAAAAGGGGCTGAGATGTAACTCAGTGGTAAAGCACCCCTGGGTTCAATCTCCAGTACTGAAAAAAGGGAAAAAAGGAAAACTTTTTTTGAGACCCCAAATATAAGCTTGAAGATTAATGGGAAGAAATAATAATAAAAACTCTTTTTTTTTAGTTGTCAATGGATCTTTTTTTCTTTTTTTTTTAAATTTTTTTGGTACCGGGGATTGAACTCAGGGGCACCTCGACCACTGAGCCACATCCCCAGCCCTATTTTGTGTTTTATGTAGAGAAAGGGTCTCACTGAGTTGCTTAGCACCTTGCTAAATTGCTGAGGCTGGCCTCGAACTCATGATCCTCCTGCCTCAGCCTCCTGAACCGCTGAGGTGACAGGTGTGCGCCAACGCGCCTGGCTGTCTCACTATTTTCTACCTTCTCTGCCCCCACCCACCACACATGATTGACAACAACAAAGAAGGTGACAGTGTAAGCTCTTGTCACCTCCTGAGACCTCGGGCAGGGCACACCCATTCTCCACTCTCCACTCTCGCAGCCCGAGAATCTTCACCTGGAAAAACGGGCTTGTCTATCACTCAGCAGGACAATGAGGAATAATCCTGTCTCAAAACAGACAAAGGAGCTGCGTAGACATTTCTCTAAAGAATATTTAGCAGTGATCCACGTGGATAGCTGGTCCACATGGTGAGTCATCAGGGAAATGCAAATCAAAACCACAAGCAGATGCCACGTCACACCCACGAGGACGGTCAAGGTAAGACATGCACACAGTAACAAATGCTGATAGGAACGTGAAAACATCAGACCCTTAGATGTTGCTGGTGCGACGTTTGGTGGTTCCCCACGATGTTAGGCAGATCTACCGGATGACCCAGGAATCCCCAAATCCCAGTTTGATGCCCAGGAGAACTGACAACCTATGTCCACATGAAGACAGGTACACGAAGGCTTCCAGCAACACTATTAAAACAGCCGACCCAGCACTCTGGGAGGCTGAGGCAGGAGGATCGCGAGTTCAAAGCCAGCCTCAGCCACGGCGAGGCGCTAAGCAACTCAGTGAGACCCTGTCTCTACATAAAACACAAAATAGGGCTGGGGATGTGGCTCAGTGGTCGAGTGCCCCTGAGTTCAATCCCTGGTACCAAAAAAAAAAAAAAAAAAAATAGCCAAAAGGTGGAAATGATAGCATGCCCATCAACTGGTAGGTGGATAAACCAAATGAGAGATAGCCACACCATGCAACAGTGTTCAGCCATCAAGGGGAAGGTCTAGACAGATCCATGCCACCAGACGAATGAACCCTGATGACAGCAAGTCAAATAAACTAGTCTGAAAGGACCATATACTGTCTGATTCCATTTATATGAAATATCCAGAACAGACACCTCTGTAAAGACAAGTAGATGTATTGTCGTGGGGGAAGAGAATGTGGTAAGTGCTAAAGTATATGAAGTTTCATCTTGGGGGTGATAAAAAGGCTCTGAGGTCGCACAACTCAGGAAATACACCAAAATTCACTGAATTGTACTTTTTTTTTTGGTATCAGGGATTGAACTGAGGGGCACTCGACCACTGAGCCACCTCCCCAGCCCTATTTTGTGTTTTATGTAGAGACAGGGTCTCACTGAGTTGCTTAGCGCTAAGTGGCTGAGGCTGGCTTTGAACTCGCGATCCTCCTGCCTCAGCCTCCAGAGCTGCACCCGGCCTGAATGGTAGCTTTTTAAAGGATGAATTCTAGCTGGGTACCTGACTGTCATCCCAGCAACTCACAAGGCTAAGGCAGGAGAATCACAAGTTCAAAGCTAGCCTCAGCAACTGACTAAGGCCCTCAGCAACTTAGCAAGACCCTATTTCAAAATAAAAAGGGCTGGGATGTGGCTCAGTGGTTCAGCACCTTTGGGTTCAATTCCTAATACAAAAAAAAAAAAAAAAAGAGGACGAAGACTTCACACAGGACATTGTGAAAGTGAAATAAGAAGGGCAGGGCACTGCCCAGCATGGTCCCAGACCATCACCCCATACTCTGCCCCCCCCAAAAAATGACTGCTCCATAGGGAGGGGTGGCCCCAAGGAGGGCTAAAGGGGGATCTGGGTGGTCTGCCAAGCCACCACCCCCTCAGGCCATGCCACCTGTGTCCCTGGCTCTGATGGGCAGCAGAACCCCTCCCTCAAGGGCCACCTCTCTGCCCACTGTCCCCAGGGCCTTTAAGCCTGAGGCAGGGCAGCTGTCTATACTCACTGGCCCGGGAGCAGAGGCTGACACCCTCAGGGAAAAGCACCCTCGCCCTCCTGTCTTTAGCATCTACCAGTAAGAAGAGCCTGGCTTTGGGCAGTCTAGTCAAATGGGGAAACCGAGGCACAGCAAGGTCAAGAGGTTTTCCGAAGCCCTGCAGCCAGCTGGTGACAGAATCAAGAGCTGGCCACCAACCAGGCACAGGCACAGGCAGGCTGGTGGATGTCTCAACACAACCCCCAGAGGTGAATATTTGTCCCTCCCCAAGTCCCCACGGAGGTTGTCAGCCAGCTGGGAGATGCAGAGCTGGGGTTCCCTCCAAGTCCACCCGGGAAGCCACCAGGCCAAGCCTAGGAGGCCCCAGGTCCTCTGATCCCTTTAAAAACTAACAGCCCCTCCGCCCACGGTTCACCCGGCCTGTGTCCCATTACCTGGGTCCCTCGGCTTGACTGAGCAGCAGGGTGAGCTGTGAGCAGACTGTGTGGCTGGGGCCAGGCAGGGAAGGAGAGGCCAGGCACCCTGACAGGGAGGAGGGTGTGGCAACCGTGACCATGACGTTGCCCCGGGGCCCCATGGGCTCACCAGAGTGGCATTCCTTCCTGCCAGCAGTATCGGCCCCAGGTCTTCCTGTCTGACTTGACTGTTGCCCACAGCACCCTGGAGGGGGACAAGGGGGCAGCTGCATGCCAACCCACCCCTGGGGCCGGGCTGTGCGAGGTAGCGAGGTCGGGCCAGCTGTGCCACCCTGGGCTGGGCCAAGCCCTGGGAAGGGAGCAGGTAGGGGCGTGTCTCGGGTCCCCCTTCCACTCCCCAGGCTGATTCAGATCCCAGCCATGCGTCCCAACACGCTTCGCAGGTTGGAAGCCACGGCCAGGTGTCCCTGCTCCTTGGTAGGCAGTTGGTGGAGAAGGTGGGCAGGACAGGAGGCGCGGGGCCACGGGGCTGAAGGACTCCTGTAAATGGGGCCTGGCGGTGCCCTCTCCTGGGGACAAAACTGGGCGAGAGCTGGAGGATTTTGGAGAGAACCCCTTTGCCTTGCCCAAAGTGGGAAGACCCAGGGGCTGACCTCAGCGTTGACAGATCTCCAGTCCAGCCCCAGCTCTCCATTTCCAGAGTCCCCACGGCTCCAGCCAGCGCAGTCGCTCCTGTCCCCGGCTCCTCTCTCCCCATCCTGTCTGTTTTCATCAGGACAAAAGGGTCCCCTTCAAATCCAGGTCCCCTCACATCCTCCTCTGCTCAGCACCCTCCCCGGGTGCCCAGCTCTCAGAATAAACCTTCACAAGGTCCCACGGCATCTGCCCCACGCCTCTGGCTCTCTCTGACCTTGATTCCTATGACTTCCTCCCCTACTCTGCCCCAGCTCTTCTGGAATGTTCCCCAAACCCTCTAGGCAGGGCCCCTGCATTAGCTGCTCCAGCCGTCTAGAACACTCTTCACCTAGAAAGCCACCTGACTCCCTCCTTCATGTCTTAGGTCCGTCACCTACTCTCAGAGGCCACCCCTGGCCACCCAGGATAAGGTAGCAGCCCCGGCTTCCTCTCCCCTTGCTGCATTGTTTTTTTTCTGTTTGTTTGTTTGTTTGGTACCGGGGATTGAACTCAGGGCGACTCGCCCACTGAGCCACATCCCCAGCCCTATTTTGTGTTTTATGTAGAGACAGGGTCTCACTGAGTTGCTTAGCGCTTCGCCGTTGCTGAGGCTGGCTTTGAACTCGTGATCCTCCTGTCTCAGCCTCCCTAAGTGCTGGGATTACAGGCTTGAGCCACCGCGCCCGGCTCCCTTGCTTCATTAATGTACCATATATTTCCTTCACCAACCGATGTGCCATGTATTTTCTTGTTACATGTGTTTTCTTGTTATGTCTTTGTACGCTCCAAGAGCAAGGAAAGTGTAAAACGCACAGTAGTTGCTCAGTGAATGTTGCTGAGTTGGGCACAGTGGTGCACACCTGAAATCCCAGTGACTCGGGAGGCAGAGGCAGGAGGATTGCAAGTTCGAGGCCGGCCTCAGTAACTTAGTGAGGCCTTAAGCAACTTAGGGATACCTTGTCTCAAAATAAAAATAAAAATGGCTAGGAATGTCGCTCAATGATAAAGAGCCCTTGGGTTCAATCCTTGGTACCAAAATTATTGTTGTTGAATGCGTATATGAACTGAAAAGTTAGTCCTAAGTGCGTTCCAGGTAGAAGGAGTCATGGGCACAAGACTTGCAGGTACGAAGGCACTATTGGGTTGAGGATGGACAAATCTTTTTTTTCTTTTTCTTTTTTTGGTACTGGAGATTGAACTCAGGGGCACTTGACCACTGAGCCACATCCTTAGCCCTAGTTTGTGTTTTATGTAGAGACAGGGTCTCACTGAGTTGCTTAGCGCCTCTCCGTTGCTGAGGCTGGCTTTGAACTCGCCATTCTCCTGTCTCAGCCTCCCAGAGTGCCCGGATGACAGGTGGGTGCCACCACGCCTCAGTGGACAAATCCTTTTGTACAACCTAAATGGGGGGCTTGGAGGCTATAAGAACAAGGAAAGAAACCGGGCATGGTGGCGCAAGCCTGTAATCCCAGCATTTAGGGAGGCTGAGACAGGAGAATCACGAGTTCAAAGCCAGCTTCAGCAACGGCGGGGCGCTAAGCAACTCAGCGAGACCCTGTCTCTACATAAAACACAAAATAGGGGCTGGGGCTATCTTCAAAATAAGATCTAGAAATCAAATAAATTAATAAGAAAAGCAATGAGTCTTCTGACCCCAGGGGTATGTAAGAAGAAACTTGAGGACTACTCTCAAGCGCGGGAAAGGATATGAATGAGATTATTCTCAGTGTGATCCCCAAACCAAGTAGCCTCAGCATCACCTGGAAACCTTCTAGAAATGCAAACTCTGAGACTCCATCCCAATCCTACCAAATCAGAAACTGTGGAGTGCGATCCACAATCTGTATATGAACAAGCCCCTGCCCAGGTGACCCAGATATCTGCTCCCAGTTTGAAATCGACTGGACTAAAACACGCTTCCTACCACTTCCAAGGTTTAAATGTCTGCCCCCCCTCAAAAAAAAAAAAAAAAAAAACAACTATTCATTGCCTTTGATCTGCCTCCTAGTTCCAGCTGAAGACACCCCCACCCCACCAGCAGCAGCTCCTGGTTATGTGTGTTCTTGGCACAGGATGCATGCACAACCTCTGGGCATTTCCTGTCTCTCAGTCAAGGGCAAGAGTTGTCAAAGGTCATGCCAGACCTGCCAGAGGTATCAGGGAGGTCCCAGCTCAGCTCCAACCTGAGTGACCTCACGGCCCTGAGTGCGTTATGCGTGTGTGTGTGTGAGCATGATTCACAGGGCAACCTCCGGTGGCAGCCTGTGACAGCCTGGGGCAGAGCTGACAGCTCAGCAGATGAGCGTGGTATCCGGCTTCCCTGCATTCCCAAACTGCTGGCCAGGCCGCCTGACTCAGCAGGCGTGTGCTTTCTGGAGACAACAGCTAGAGAGCCTGGCCTCAGTTTCCCATACATGGTGAGACAGCAGGCCCCCAGGCTTGGCGAGGACACTTGTATACAGTGCTCTGGGGAGTGTCGAGTGGCAGTCAGTCTTTGCTGTGCCTCTGCTTTCTGATGGGGTCCCTGGAGCTGGTAAGAAATCTGCAGCAGCTAAGCTGGGCGCGGTGGCTCACGCTTGTCATCCCAGCACTTAGGGAGGCTGAGGCAGGAGGATCGCGAGTTCAAAGCCAGCCTCAGCCAAAGGGAGGCGCTCAGCAACTCAGTGAGACCCTGTCTCTACATAAAACACAAAATAGGGCTGGGGATGTGGCTCAGTGGTCGAGTTCTCCGGAGTTCAATCCCTGGTACCAAAAAAAGTTTAAACGATTTGATCAAATTCATATACCTGGGAGGTGGCTGGGTCAGGATTTGTACCCTGGTCCCCCTGACTTCAAAGCAGGACTTTTTCTACTCTTCCACAGAGAAACTCTTAGTTAACCTGCAGGCCAAGAAGCTCCTGTATGTACTGTTTAAATCTGTGTTTCCAGTGTGAGCTTCTGTCTCATGCTAGAATCTTTGCAAATGTCTGTTCTTTGAGAACCCAAGTAAATGCTATTTGAGATGAAATTTAAAATATTCCTAGATCTTATCAAGCCTGACTCACTGTGGGCTTGGAGGCCTCAGCTGCTTCATCTATAAAATGGGCATAAAGAAAACCTGCCATGACTGAAGGCAGAAAGTACAACCTGGTAATCCTGAGAGCATTTAAAACATTAAATTTGGGGGGCGCGGGTAGCCAGGGATTGAACTCAGGGCCACTCAACCACTGAGCCACATCCCCAGCCCTATTTTTGTATTTTATTTAGAGACAGGGCTTAGAGCTTCACTGTTGCTGAGGCTGGCTTTGAACTCACGATCCTCCTGTCTCAGCCTCCCGAGCCACTGGGATTACAGGCTTGCGCCACCGCACCTTGCTCAAAACATTAATTAATTATTATTATTATATTTTTGCTATTGGGGACTGAACTCAGAGGCACTCAACCACTGAGTCACATCCTCAGCCCTATTTTGTATTTTATTTAGAAACAGGGTCTCACTGAGTTGCTTAGCGCCTCCCTTTGGCTGAGGCTGGCTCTCACTTCGAGATCCTCCTGCCTCAGCCTCCTGGCCACTGGGATGACAGGCGTGCACGACCATGCCCAGCAGGGCTGTGTTCTTTCACTTAGCCTAATTCTTTGCAGATTCATCCAAACTGTTCCATGTTCTATGTGTCTATAGCTCGCTCCTTTTGATACAGAGCAGGATCTCATGTTGTGAAGTGCCAGTGTTCAGCCATTTACCTGCTGGCTCTTTGCCATTTGGGGCCCTCATGGATAAATGGATCAATTTGTCCTCATGGACAAATTGTCATAGGTTTCCCCATGAAAATAAGTCTTCATTTCTCTGGAATAAGTGCCCACGAGTGAAATTGTTGTAGGGACAGACGAGGCAGGACACCGGACAGGAAACAGGAAGCAGGTGTATTTGACTGCAGTGGGTTCAGAGGGTCGAGCTTTCTCTGTCATCAATTAATTCCCCTGAACCCCGAGTTCAGGCGGTTTCAGAACTTTCTACCCAGTGTGTGAGGGGAGGGCTCAGAAGTTCACACAAAAGCAGCTTTTTTGCTTTACTGTTCTGGGCAAGTTAGCCCTTCAAGGACAGAACCTGAGAAGAGGAGAGCTGCTTCTCCCCTCTCTTTCCTCCCCTGCCAGCCCTTACCATGGAGCCCAATTAGTGACATCTCCTCTTACCTCTGTGATATAAACATCTCTGTGAAGCTCAGGCCCAAGGCCAGAGGCCTTGTTAAAGGATCTGTCCTTCTTGTGACACTTTGCATTTACAAACCCTCTTCCCACTTAGGAAAAAAAAAAAAAAACCATTATATTGTTACTACACTAGATAGTCCAAAAATGTTTTTGGAAAAACTAGTAAGTGGGTGTTCAGCACCTGGAGCACTGATCTCTTTTAGGCTGGTGGCCAAGCAAGACAGAACAACAGGAAACAGGAACTTTAAATACATTGAACTCTTCGGTAGAGACTCTTTTGCTGATAGTCCTAAGATCAATAATGATGCAGAAGCCGGGCGCGGTGGCTCACGCTTGTAATCCCAGCACTTAGGGAGGCTGAGACAGGAGGATCGTGAGTTCAAAGCCAGCCTCAGCAATGGCGAGGTGCTAAGCAACTCAGTGAGACCCTGTCTCTACATAAAACACAAAATAGGGCTGGGGATGTGGCTCAGTGGTCGAGTGCCCCTGAGT